>JARJDZ010009563.1:0-21898 GCA_030264555.1 Aleochara sp. GC000083
GAAATAAATTGTTAAAACAGTACCTTAAGAGCAGCTGCAGGAGCCCATATGCTTAGAGATGCTTTCCGAATGTCCCTGGCATGTTGAAGACCTCCATATGATCCAAGGAGCATGGAAGCATGCATGGATGAATCTAAAATAAGAAATATGATGACAGTCATTATAACATATTGGATTAATTGAAATAAATTATTAAAACAATACCTTTGCCTCGTGTATGTTGGAGACAAGTGGACGAAATATCTCGTTTACAAAGGTGATATTCACAATTCATTTGATCAAGTGAGTTGTGCATACCTTGTGATTTGCTTGAAGAGATAGTGGTAGCAATGCTGTGCTACTAGTACCTCACTGTGGACACTGGACTGTTGGACGACGATGACGGAGAATGGAACTCCTTCTTGGAGTTAATGGTTAATTATGTTAGCTGCCATTCCTATATAAGCAGATTGCATTAATAATCAAGAAAATAACAAGAATATTATATGACTTACATTTGCTGCTAGAAAACAGATATTTGGGGAAATGAAAAAGGCTATTACATTCCATTGCATTACTTAACTGCAACTCTGTTCCTTATAACCCAATTATTTCAATGGTTTTAGATTTCACTCCAATGAAACACAAATCAATTCAATAAAAAAAATTGCAATGGCTTGCATTGTGTATGCAAATCTCAAAAATGGCCGATATTCAATCAGTCACTTGAAACATTAAAAATTCGAAAACAGTTCTTAATTATACGCGTTTAGCAAATTGAATTCTTAAATGAACTGAAATTTAAACATGTACATACATTGTCTAACATTTCGGCACCATTTCGTTACTTCAAAAGCGATGGATTCATTACGCGACCAGAAGCAACAGTATGTTCGCACACACCAACTGCTCGAGCACTACTGAAGCGAAATAAAGCGACTTAAGGCGAGCCTTGAGTGGACTCAAGGGTAGCAATTAAACGGGGAGCAACCCCATTGACGAAAAAAGACCCATGTAAGCCCCCTCAATTCAAAAGTGTGTATTATTTTAAACAAAATGAAATGTGATTAAAGAAAATCGGAAAATTGCCGATATTGCGATATTGCCTCTATATTATATCAAAGTCGCATTTTAATATGAAAGAATAGGACTTTCAGTTAGTACAGTTGCACCAAACTAAGAATGCAAGGAAGCTATCACATACAGTGAAAAGAAACAATAGAGGTTCCAAAATATATTATACTAACCTCATTATTTCTGTATATCCTAGATTTGTATAGCACATCATTTCCAACTCCATACTGTGATGCAAAATGTAAGGATCAGTCTGCAGGATGGAGATTAAACCACTTGAACAGCCTGTAAAAAATCCAGTATTAAGTTTTATCTACTATTTGCAACACCCTTATATATATCATTATATCATATGCCCCCTTGGAGTCCAAAGATTATTGACCATGTTAAAAAAGTAAATGCCATTAGAATATCAACAACAGCCAAAAAGCAAGAACAAACATTTTCATGGATATAGCATTAATTTGTAAAATACATACCAGTATAAGAAGTTGTTCATGGTTGATTGATTGGTGATATCTGCTGATATTGCTGACCTTGCTGATATTACTATTGGCGAGTCTTAATTGAAGTCATCATAATCCATCAGTCATTTTCTTACTGCATTCTTGTGGTATTGCACTTCATACTTTCTCAGCCTAGAATGATCACATTAACATGAGAATATATAACAAAATTAACTAGTAAAAATTAAATACTTTAGCATACACACTTTAGCTCAGCAAGCATTGACACAATTATGTCTCTAATTTTGGTATGTGAAGAATCCAATGTTGACAAACAGACGTTCCCACTGCTTCATTACCCATTCAAATTGATTTCCACTTTCATTTTTAATTCAGAGATAAGAATATTAATTTTGAGAACACAAGCCATAATCACGAATGCACATTAATTAACAAAATTATAACAATATGGCGGAGCATTTTTCTACTGCGCGTCACCTTGTTTGTTTTTTTCAATATAGAGGGAGCTCATATTGAAATTAACAAAAATTTAAAAATCAATTCGCAAACTATTTTTTATGTTTATCTACCAATTCAGGATGCATCCACCTAAAAATTCTGGTAAAATATACTCTATTTCCAAAATATCAACAACTTATTGTATCTCAGTTGAACTATTAATAAATTTAAATAAATGAGAACGTCTGTAGCATCTGATGATCATGGCCATATAAGAAATTATCGTTTTTGTTAATAATTAACAGTGATTTGCATTTATGAAACAAATCCTTTTTGAAATCCACCCTAACCTATGAAAAGGAAGTTGCGTGGATCCTTGTTTCCGCAAAAATGTCGTTAGTAAGGGTGGTTCTAGTATGAATGAGAGTGCTAAATGCATGTAGCATACTTGGTTAATGGTGGCTTTGGAATCGAGATTTAATAATTATTAAACAATTGCTCGTGGTTACTTGGGGCAATACTTAATTATTTCGTTTTTCCGTCTACCTAGCACACCAGTGGAAGTGTCTAAAGGATTAGTGAAATTAGACAATCCGCATTTAGAACTCGTTATTAGTTGATTGCCAATAAATGCGATCATTTTGCAATTAATGCAATAATGAGTGCAGAGAATAATTTGGTAGAGTACACTGATGATTTTAAGAGCTACGAACCGAGACGTAAGCATCAACTTGAAATTAACGAATTCGATACTATTGGAAATTTGCAGTGAATCAAGAATGGGTGCAAATCTTAATCAATCTGCGAATGAAACACTCGAAGGCGTTCACACGTAAACGGCATTCAGCAACAGAAGCATGGAAGTAAGTAAAGTGTACAATTTGCGGGTTAAACAATGCTCATAATTACTGATTTTAGACTCATTTACACGGAAATGGTCGAATTGGGCGCCCCAGCATATCTTACAATTGAAAAGATGAAGAAGAAATGGATGAATTTGATTGCACGTTATAAAGTAGGTACTTCCAAGTCGTTTTTTACGTGGAGATGATCTTAATTGTGATGTTTGCAGCATTTAAAGTTCACGGTGAACAATAACAACATTACATGGCCGTATTTTGATCAGATTGACCGTGCTTTCAAGCGAAATCCAAACATTTTGGAGCTGAGGAAAGGAATCAAAATGGAAGCCGATTCTAATGGGGACCTGGTGCACGACTACGCGGATTATATATGTATGCCAACCCCGAGGGGATGTTTTCTCAGTACTAATCATAAAATTCTAGTGAGAAAGCAGAAATTCACGAGTCTACTCATTCAGCTACGTTACACCTATCGTCATTTGTTCACGGGCAAGAAATTCGCGGCCCAACGCGGTTGGATGTACGTCAAAAAGAATGTTGTAAATACCTCTCCATGTCCCTTCCTTATCTTGTTGCAGGGTGATACAAAATATGCATCCGGAAGGCCAGCTGTACAGCACCGACCAGCTGAACAAATGCTGGCAGAATCTCGTGCAGCGTTACAAGACCGTCCTCGAAGCCGAGCCAGATCATTCGAAGATCGCTTGGGTGCATTTCGCAGCCATGCATGAAGTGATGACGCAGAGCGGCGTCGAGGTCAAAGGTGTCGTGAAGAACGAAGATGTCTCGACAGATGAATGCAGCAATGATGTTCAAATCGTCGAAGGCACCGAGAAATTTCATTCCAAATCTGATGTCTTCAATGACGTGGATGGAATCGATGCGAATCCAAGTCAGCATCCGTGCAGTCCATTGGCGAATTTGCTGTGCCACAAACGCTGCATGGATTTGCCTACTAACAAGTACAATAATAACAATACTTCCGGGTTGGATGATTTGCTCAAGTACCTGATTCAACGTGATATCAAACTGGACGAACAGCACGCGGAAATGATGTGTGCACTCAAAGAAATTGCGGCCAAATTGGACAAGAAGGAGGAATGATTTGTTAATTACCTTGTTTTTGTTGTGTGTTACCAAATAATTTTGATTTTGTTAAGTAATTTGTATTCGTAATGTGAACACCAATGTATAAAATGCTCACTGAAAATTGTAAGACTGCCAAATTGAGACTGAAGTTATATTTCTATGTGAATTTATATTGAAACACATTCTGTAAGTGTTTCAGTCAGGAACGTTTTTAATAGTTACCTTTATCCGAATGAATAATTATTTAATACCTATAAGCAATCAACACCTTCCTTGAAGTTATAACCATCACAGGACTCATGCAACATTAACTATTGTACTAGAAAATCCACGCTTAGTTTGGCACCAAGCGACATCGAAACCGAAATGCACATTCACGTTACTTACGTCTAAAAATTCAGGCTTAATTTACAATTAGCTAGAGTGATTGATTAGACAAATCATCATTTACTAGATAAATGATAGCTATGATTAAAGCTGCAAGGCTGCAAAGCAGTCTTTGAGAGCATTAACGTCGCCGTTTTTATCCTCATAAATACTTTGCACTTTCGTCATTGCATGCTTGCTGAGTGTAGCATAAGTGTTCTTCTTCTCAGTGCTCTTTGACAACATACCCAGATTCATTGCACACTGGAATTTGAAAGCAAAGCTTGTAAATACAATTCTACACATGATGAAAGAATATTTACCAAGTAAAGGCCATAATAGGCGCGTAAATTCTTGGGGCATAACTTCAATGCTTGATAGTAATATTTGAGTGCTATTTCCAGGTTTTCAACACCTCCCTGAGTGTATCTAATGTCTGCATACCTTTGGAAAAGCAAATGATTGTGTGGATTGTGCAAAATCAACTCTTCCACACAAAAAGCAGCCTTCTGCCACTCATTTTCATTCATATAGATTTCACTCAGTTCTTGCCATGCTTCAGCATCAGCTGCAAAGCTGAAATAAAAGTCATGAAACAAAGTTACAAACAGGAATCATTTATATTCACATATAACTTACATTTTCAGATAATCTGTTAATTCCTTTGTAGCTTCTGGTATCCTGCCCTGAGCCTTGTAGATTGCAACCTTCCTCTTTCTGCATGCAGCATTTGCCTTATCTACCTTAATAATTGATTCCAATAGATCTAAAGCTTCTTCATATTTTTCAATTGCTTCAAGTTGCATTGCACCCAATTTTTTCACTCTTAAACTTCCTGGAAACTCTCGCGATAACGCCTTTAGACACTCATTGGCAATGTCCATTCGATTAGCATCCAATGCAGCAATATACACTTGTTCAATTACAGCAAATTCTAAAATGATATCAATTTAGTTACATTGACTGAACAAGATGAGATGTACATACTTTCATTTGCAAGACTATTCACATGTCTTGAGAGCACTGTCTGCCAGAGGAGCACCACTTTCTGGCTCTCACGTGTATTGTTTTCCCGGTATGACCGGAACAAATCTCGTGCTTCTAAAAGAGCATTTCTCAGTTGGTTATCGAACTTTATAGAATGATACTCACCAGTCCAGCTCATCTGATTCATTTTGCTAATGGTGAAGTAATTCCACACTGACTAGAAAACGCACTTTCGTTGATGCACTAAATTTATAAACTAATTTATTTTTAATGAACTAAATTAATGTGAGAATGTTAGCAGCAAACACAATAAATTCTAAATGTGTCATCAACTGCCATCTGTCAGATGACATGTTAAGGTCGACTCGCGCACAACGCAAATTGCATTTTTGTTTGTTAATTCTGCAAAATGGGATTACAAAAAGTATTGTGATGAAACAAAGTTAGCAAACAGTCGTTGTATTACTAATATTGCACAAATAATTGCAAATATTTAATGGCGTCATTAATTTAGTAACAAATTCAATATCCCTAATGTTTTAATGACCTATACGCGTCCTGCGCATGCGTCAGCTGTTGGAACAAATATCCGTGAAGCTGAAGCAGAGGCGTTCGACGCATTTCATGTCATAACAAAGTTCTGCCATGAAGGAAATGCAGCAAAGTGAAACGCAAAAACGATTTCAACTTCATTTTACGTAGTCCAAGACTCGTGTGACGGTTAAGTTATTGAAATTCTCGCCTCCAGTGGATTTGATTTAATATGTGTACGATGGAATCGACGCAGGTGGATCTCAAAACAGTGGAACATTCGATTCCTCTTGATATCTTAGACGACCTTTTGTCGTAAGTAATCTGCATCACAAAGCATATTTCACTTTATATAGTAAATAATCCAGGTTTATTATTTGCTTTGATATCTCTGCATTGAAAGTGATCAGCTGATAGATTACAAGTGCATTTCACGCTTTTACAGACAATAATAATGAGTTGTTATTACTGACCTAACCTAAGGCCATAACAATCGTGCTCCAACGCCAGAAAATAAAAATAAATCGCAAATTGAATGCGGAAGCAACGCGCAACGAAATGCCGCATTCATTTGTTTCGCTTTCTGTTTTCTTTTGTTTTTGTTTGTTTCCACAGCTCTAATGGCGTCCTTTGTGTTTGGTACGCTTAAAAACATCGTTTTACAAAAATAGATTCCTTGCATGGCTTGTGGTATTATGTTATGACTCCCACTCTAACAGTCTCGTTTGTTTCAGGCGTTTTATTATCAATGTACCAGAAGCAGCAAAGCAGAACCACATTCGTATTTGTTTTCAAATCGAACTTGCATACTGGTACTACCTGGACTTCTATGTCAGCAATGATACAAAACTGAGGAATTGTACATTCAGGGAGTTTGCCTCGCATGTATATAAAGTAAGTCAGTATCACCAAAAAACTGGGTTTTATATGTATCTGGGTGACCTTGAATGTAATTCATGTAACAAACAAAAAACAAATGAATCAACTAATATGAATGTTGTATTTTGCAGCATTTACCATGGCTGGAAGTGCACTACAACAGGCTGACACAGATCCTGGAGGAGTGGCGCGAATACAAGCAGACGGTGCCCACATACGGCGCTATTTTGTTGTGCGAGGGCAACACGCACGTGCTCCTAGTGCAGAGCTACTGGGCGCGCTCCTCGTGGGGCTTCCCCAAAGGCAAGGTGAACGAGGACGAAGATCCGGCGCATTGTGCCATACGCGAGGTGTACGAGGAGACGGGTTTCGACATTGGCGGGTACATTGACCCGGCGCACTACCTGGAGGCCGTCATCAACGAGCAGCTCGTACGGTTGTATGTGATCACGGGCATCTCGCGCGACACGAAGTTCCAGCCGCGTACACGCAACGAGATCAAGGCGTGCGAGTGGTTCGCCATCGCCGACCTGCCGAACAACAAGAAGGACCTCACGCCGAAGCTGAAGATCGGCGTCAGCGCGAACGCCTTCTTCATGGTCCTACCATTCGTGAAGCGCATCAAGGCGATCTCGACGCACGGCGGGCACAAGCATAAGCGTCAGCGACATAAGTCGTCCAGCCTCAGCGAGAACGAGACCGTCATCGCGGCCGCAAAGAGCGTCGATAAGTATTTCGGCAGTAATCACACGTCGACGACGGTGTCGACGCCCATCGTTGCCACGAATGGAGGCAGCAGCGCGAAGAAACGCGAAAGAAAGTCGCAGTCGACGAAGAGGCAGCTCTTTAATGGGCAAAAAGACGAATTCGTCTTCAGCGCGCCTTCATGGTTGAACTTCAAGTTCAACAAGGCGGCTATCATGGAATGCATCCAGTAGGATGCTAGCGGGCGGGGTCATGCTCAAAAAACGCACGCGGCAAATTCTCAAAGACACAACACATACACACGACGGAAGGAGCCAAGCGAATATTTAGTTTTTAAGTAACGACGAGTGTCGGTCCGGGCACCAGGTGCCTGGACTGCTTGGGGCACTGGTTGCAAACAAAGAGTAATTATTTTGGCAGCCCGACCGCGCAGACGCGAGCCACGGATTATTTTGAGTATTTATAAAAAAATAAATAATCCACTCGCGTCGAGGCGGGCATGCAGGATGTCTTCGAAAACGTGCAATCCGAGTTGTGCGCCAACTGTTTTTTGAGCCACGACCCACAAAAATGTCGCTCATTCATTCAATACGTTTTTGAAAACTACAACTCACTGATTGTCATAGTCATCATGCAATTTTACTACTTATGAACCGTTAACGGTTTGTATTTGATACGATACATTTATCGTTTGAGCGTTTCGATGCGTAATTGCGAAACGAACGGGTTATTTTTATCATATTGCAAAACAATCAGTGAGTCGTAGATTTCATCAACTTCATTCTAAATGCACCCACAAATCTTGTCTATTGATGAGTAGTACCAAGTAGAACAGACAATGAAACATTTTCATTTTTTAATCTGGCAACAAAAATTGTGATAGGCGCTTTTATTTCATTGATTTTACGTCTACATTTTATGTATACACCGAAAAACAATTATATGGCATTTGTCATGGAGGAATTGTAATGAGATACGTAGATAATACGATATCAACGTGATATCGTACGAAGGAGAATTTTGTTAAATTATGCGCGAATGTTTTTAACATGTAACAAGTACTATTTTTCGTAAATTTTATGCATTTGACATCAGAGAAGTTAAGCCGTACAAGAATGTACCATTTATTTGTGACACGTTTAATTTCGCACATGGCAAAAAATTGCAATGCATGTGCCGCAATTTGATTGCGTGACGATGCTTGTTTTTGTTGATAAGTTTTAATTTGAATGCGCGAACGCTATGCGACTCATTGCGCTGTGCGCGATGAGCGAGCGGATTATGATTTTGTTTGTTTATTGTATTCATGACGGACGATGAAGGCAGTGCCGACGCATTATTTGTTCCCAGAACGGCCTAAACAATGAACAGAGTATTTATTTTCATTTATCGCCAAAGTTTCATACACGTACACTCAAAACATACATGTCGTAGCTGTTTCATTCATGTGAATCTTCGCAACGAGTTGCAGCCATCTCGTTTGCTGATTTGTTGATATTATGTAATGATGCAAACGATGGGCCAAGCACTCGGAGATGATTTTATTTCGAAATTATCACACTGGATGTTTTACTATCAATGTCATAGATGGGATTCAAATTTCAGACATGAATAAAAAAAAGAAGAGGTGCAAAATTACAAATCAATAATTGTATAAACATCCTTGGAATCCTAGACAAAATGGCGTTGTATGTGCAGATGGCAAAATGGTGGATCATATATGTTAATAAGGATTTTATTTGTTGAGCAGATTTATTAATATTTGTTTGTACATTTTTAGCCGTTCAAAATGCTGACGACTTCGATATTCGGCATGTCTTCAACAACAGCCCGGAATTCATTGACATCACAGCAATAACCAAACCCGGATTTCTGATTGCTGGGATCCCATGTGGGCCATGGAACCTCCTTGCAGATATCCTCGCAGATTGGTTCGATGGTGTCTGCATAAGGATTGTTCGCAGCGACGAACGCAACACCAGACTTCGACTCAGGATGATAAACAACTTTCCAGAACAACGCTGGAACAGGTATGGCTTGCACATCACCATCTTCAAACAGGAAAATCTCAGTTTCCTCCCCTGTTTCAGCATGCGGCAACGTCAACACCCCATGCGTACCCGTATAAACAATCAACTCCAAGCCGTTCTTACTCGCAAAATTCCGGACGCTATCTTCCAAACGCAACCAATTACCTGCGTTCAGCGTTTGCCATTGCGGAGCTGCATTGACGAAGTTAAAGGTCAAGCGTTGCTGAGATCCGTACAAAAAGTCCGTTTTCGCAGCCAAATGACCACGCGCCAGATAATAATCATTACTCGCATGGATATACTTCGTGGATTTCTCCGGAAGACCAAGCAACTTATTCACAGCAACACGATGCACGTTGCGTTGATAAAGATTGTCTAGTTTCACCTTCCCCAGCTTGTAGAAACCGGCCTCCTTGAAGAGTGGACGTGGATAATTCGTCTGAGAGCCTGCAATCGCGGGCGTCATATCAAAATACGAATATGGAGTGTTTTGCAACTCCTCGTCGAAGCAGGCGATGATCTGCGTGTAGAAACGCTCCTTGTCCAAATCGAAACCCATCTCGATTTCTTTGTACTCATCGGAAGGACCACAAGTTTTCCCATTGAAACGCAGAATTTGTTTGGGTTGCTTGGTGCACGTGACGTTCAACAAAGGTACGGATTTTCCGCCGATGAGGAATTTGCTGCCGCTGCTGCAGGAGGCGGTCGCAACGGATTTGCCGATTGAGTCGTCGAAGAGTTTGATGTTGCTGCCCGGACAGGAAATAGTTACTTTTTGCTTGGCTTTCAAGTTGATCGTGCCCAGTTTGTCGATGGGTTCGTAGAAAGCGTCATTTCCGGTGAGGTCTCCTTCCGGTTTCAGGATCAATGGTTGCGGATCCGAAAGGTCAGCGTTCAATGATATCGAACATCCTTAAATTATATCCGAAATTATATTCATATTGCGTAGGAAATTGCAATTTATGCGGTTTATCGTTAAATTTTCAAAAAAAAAACATGATAACAGAATGAGATAATTGTTAATTTGCGCAATTAGTAATTGAACATGAATTTCAAACAGTTTTTTGTACCTACCAGCGGATTCAACACTGGAAGTTGATCGCAGGATCAAAAAAGCGCAAATAATCAGTGCTCTCATTTTTTTCAACTAAAAGTTTAAATTTTAAGTGATTACGAGGGACTTGAAGTTTTCTTTTATATCAAAAAGTCTTCCCACTTCAAACGATTGTTTCAAAACATAAGTGGATTTTTTTCCACGCTTGAACTCATTTTTCATATTGAAAAATGGGTAAAAATCTAACATCTCATTTGATAACGCGTGTAATTATTTCACTGATAGCATAGTTCAGGTGCTATTTACAATGAGATTAGAACAAACTTTCAATTATTCATCTTTTAGTAAACAATCAGTTATAACAATAAATTTCCTTCATAAATGATTAATTATCAGCAAACAGATTGCTAATAAATTAATGAATATTTGCTACATGTTCGTAAATATTCCTAAAATTTTGTCATTTATGAAAGTAACAGTAAAAAGATAACGTTAACGATTTGTTTAAATTCATGGAATCTGTAAGTCATTCAAAAGTAGACTAAAATTGATTGTTTTTAACAAAATATTGATGAGTATCTGAGATAATGTTTAGGATTAATTAATTTTCCATATTTTCTAAGAGTTAAAAGTCAATTATTTAATTTACTTAAAATTTAATTGCAGAAATGTATAAAATTACATCATCATCATCAAACAAGCAATCCAGAAACTTCAAATTCAGGTACATTTTTAACCGTTCGCCTGAGATCTTCGACCGTGCAACAATAAGAGTATCCATGACCCAGATCATCACCCTTCCAGGACAACCAGGACAACTGATCGCAAATGCTCTCGCAGATGATTTCATCGCTGACATCCTTGTGATAAGGATTGTTAACACCGACGAAAGCGACCGCTTCCTGCGTGTCTTCATTCTTCAGGATCCTCCAGTAGAGCTGGGGCACGGGGATGGTCTTCTTATCACCTGCAACATGCAGGAACAATGGGACATCTTCGCCGGTTTCTTCATGGGGTAAGGTCGTAATTCCATGCGTGCCAGTATAAACAGTGTATCTTGTATCGTAGGAATCCGCATTGGAGACATACTCCCTGACGTCCATCTCCAGGCTGTTCCAGTTCTTCCCGTTGAATGTCTGCCATTGAGGCGCAACGTTCACGTAGTGGAAAGTTGCGCGTTGTTGGGTGCCGTAAATGAAGTCAGCCTTCGCAGAGAGATGCCCACGCGACAGGAAATAGTCGCTGGAGGCGGCAACGTACTTCGTGCTTCCTGAAGACAAACCAACCAGAGCGTTGATGGTCGTACGTTGCTTCTTCCGGACATAGAACGAGTTGACATCGAAGGGATAGAAATCGTCGTCGATGAAGTTCGGACGGGAGACGCCACTTTCATGTCCGGCAATCGACTTGGACATCGTAAAATAAGAGTATTCAGCATTGAGTAACTCATCGTCGAAGCAAATGTTGAGTTGGCGGATGAAACGGTCGTTGTCCTTCAGATGAAAGCCAACTTCAATTTCGCGTTTGTTTCCTAGACATTTCTCTCCTGTGTAACGCGCCGTATGGAACGGAATCCTCGTGCAGGTAATCTGATTGAAGCTCACAATTTTGCCTTCAATTTCAAACTTCCCAGAAGTGCATCTCGCCTCGAGTTGTTCTTCCTGTTTGCTGCTTCCGGAAACTTTGACGCTACCCCCAGGACAGCCAACCAATATTACATCATTATCCTGTAAATGGATCTGTTCACCTTCTGTTGGTAAATGGAAAGCTTCATAGTCGTTGGATTCAACTTCAGATTTCAAAATTAACGGTTGAGGTTCCCCGATACCATTTTGCACATCAATGCTGCAACCTACAAGAAAATATTATTAATTCATTGTTTTTATATGTTCCAGTTATTTTTCGTACCTGAACGAATTGTTGGCAAGCTGAGCGTGCTTGTGGCAGCAGCCAGAAGAAAAAGCAAGGTGCTGATGGAGTTCATGATGAAAGTGTATCCTCAATTCAAATGTTCCGGTTATATACAACCAAATGTAGGCGGGAAGTAACTGTTTATCTTTGTTAATTAAGTTCATATCGGCGAAAAATTCAAATTGCCGATCGCAATACTTTTTGTGGCGTAAGATTACATGCAGAATTCATAGATTACAGACATATTGCACGTGCATCAATGATTTTTTATAAATATTTACCTATTTTGAAGCAGTGAAATCTAGCAATCATCAATCAACTGATTGATCTGAAATCTTAATTAACTGATTTTTGGTAATCATCCTCATCCAAATATAGTTATCTGATTGCAGATGCAAAAAATAAAAGTGTAACATCCGGAATATATTGTTAAAACATATCAACAAAGTTGTGTTTATCTATGACGTTCATATTTGATTATATGAGGTGATTTACATTATTATTTTTATAAATTGTAGATTTGAAGGTTGAGAATTACTTAAAGCACTTAACCTTTCAACCACTAATGATTAATACGTAGGTATTCGTTTCAAGTACATTACAATGCATTACATTAACCAATTCATTTGCGAATAAAGGTAATTAACAATGCAAAATGCAATTTCTTCATGAAATTAACTTAAAATTAGCGCTGCGATGCGAGCGACCTCTACATGACTTTGACGATTGTCAAAAAAGCAGCATTTGCCATTTTGTGTTTGGGTGTTTGATGCATTTCGTGCAAGCATTTGCTTCAAGCGTGAAATTGTGTGTCATGGAAAGTGTTTAGCAATCAGCATCGAAACAAAACGATTCCCAATTGATTACGAGTACAATTAATTACGAGAAATGGCCGAGACCGAGGCAATGGAGTTTGTGGAAGCCGCGGCTGAAGCCGTCGAGCCGGTGATCGCGGTAGCGCCACCTTCGGCAGCACCAACTACGGAGGAATTCGTCGAAGAAACGGGCTTCGAAAATGATATTGATATGGAGGAAGAGTTCCGGGGGCGCGGGAGAGGCTTCAGGTATGTGCATGCATGAAACACTTACGTCAAGCGTAATTCAGTGATTGTAGAAATTGGAGCGGCCCTGGGCCGAGGGGTGAAGGGCCCCGATTCAGAGGTAGAGGTTATGGACCTGGGGGGCCTCCGAATTTCCGTGGACGGGGTGGTCCGCCTCCACTCTTCGGCGGTCGCGGTGGAGGTGGCGGTCCACGCAACGGAAATTTCGCGAGCGGTCCTCCAAATTTCAATGGACCTAATGGACCAAACTGGGGCCCACCAGGTCAAATGGGTGGACCACCCAACTTGATGGCTGGTGGTAACTTTGGACCTCCTGGGTTACTTGGTGGACCGCCAAATATGTCCGCCGGACCGCCACCATTGATGAACAGCACCCAATTTCCCCCTGGTGCAAATACGCAGCAACCTCCACCATTGGTAATGCACAAAAACTTGGTCGATTTGACAAATTTTACCATAATTACATTATATTTTAGGGTGTTGATGTGAATTCTGAAATTTGGGTGGAAACTAAATCGCCGGATGGGAAACCATACTATTACAATGCGAGAACGCGTGAAACTACATGGACAAAACCAGAAGGTCCCAATGTAAAGGTGATACTTCAAGACCAAGTTGAGGCAATGGCTCAGGCAGCTACAGCTGGACAACTAGCTCCAGGCACTACGACAGCAGCACAGGCAGCACTCGCTCAAGCGAACATCACCAATAAACCAGAAGGTACAATTTTCGAACACATCACTTTGATAAGAATAATGAAACTAATGTGCAGGTATTGAAGAGCCCGAAAAGCAGCCGAATGGATTGCCGAACATGATGCAGGGACCACCACCAGGAATGGCGCGATTTCCAACACCAGGTGGACAATTTGGAGGCCCACCGTTCGGAATGCCGCCTCCAGGCTTTCAAGGCAGTTGGGCACCTGGAGGCGCACCATGGGCGACAGGAGCACCACCCACGGCACCATGGCAGATGGCACCAGGTATGTTACCGGGAATGTCACCACTAGCTGCCATCGACGAAGCGACAATCATGTCGAAAATCGACCCGGAGATCGTCGCCAAAGCTACGGAATGGTCCGAACACAAGGCACCTGATGGCCGCTTCTATTACTATAACGCCAAGAAGGGCGAAAGTGTCTGGGAGAAACCTCAAGAGATGAAAGACCTCGAAAGTAAGCAACTTTTTCTATTAAGATGTGAAGATATTAAAGTATAAATATTGCAGCTGCCAAACTTGCCGCGGCTCAAGGCATTTCGACCAGACCGATGGATGGGGTCGGTGTGGAGGATGGTGCAGGTAAGCAGGAACAGGTAAATGGTGAGATTGGAGGCGCTGGTGCTGGACAGGAAACGCGCGAGGACGCGCAGAAGCCGCCGGACGAGGAGGAGTCTCAAAATAAGAAAGCAGAAGAGGAGAAGGCTAAAGAAGCCAAGGTGCAGGATAAAAGTCGACCGGTTTCGAGTACTCCAGTGCCTGGAACTCCTTGGTACGTATTTTTCTTCGAAGTTGATGTGTGTGACTCTAATTTGTGTGATTTTCAGGTGCGTTGTTTGGACAGGCGATGGTCGCGTCTTCTTTTACAATCCGTCGTCGCGAACCTCGGTATGGGAGCGGCCGGACGATTTGCTTGGGCGTTCTGATGTTGACAAAATGGTGGCGAATCCACCGGACGCAATTGGCGAAAAGGAGAAGGACTCACCGTCAAAGCCACCGACGAATTCGTCGAAACGCAGCGGTGATGAGAGCGATAGCGAGCAGGAGGAGGAAGTTCCATTGAAGAAGGCAAAAACCGAAGAAACAACAAGTAAGTTTTTCAATCTTCAGCTGGTAATTCATATCTTCGTTGCATTTGTTAAAATGCGATGTGGTTTTTTAGATACAAACGGGTCGGCAGCGAATACGACGCCGCAAACGGCGGCGACGAAGAAGATTGACATAGGTAAAGAGGCGGCAATGGAGGCGGAAGTGCGCGCCGCTAAAGAACGCGCCGTAATTCCGCTAGACACAAGAATCAAATCGTTCAAAGAAATGTTGGCCGAAAAAGAAGTTTCTGCTTTCAGCACGTGGGAAAAGGAGCTGCATAAAATTGTATTCGACCATCGCTATCTGCTGCTGACGTCGAAAGAGCGCAAGCAAGTGTTCGAAAAGTACGTTAAAGAGCGCGCCGAGGACGAGCGTCGAGAAAAGCGGAACAAATTGCGCGAGCGCAAAGACGCGTTCAAGAAACTGCTCAGCGAGGCACATCTTCACGGAAAGTAAGTTCATCGTTTCATTTCATATCAACTACCTGCTCTGAAATGTATTCTAATCGCACGCTTCGATTTCTAGGTCATCGTTCAGCGATTTTGCACAGAAGTATGCGAAAGACGAACGGTTTAAGGGCGTGGAGAAGATGCGCGAACGCGAGAGCCTCTTCAACGAGCATCTCATCGACGTGAGACGGCGTGAAAAAGAAGAAAAATCACAGCGCAGAGAAATGGTATGTATTTTAATGATTTATACTAATTGCGCGCTTCCTATTTTCATTATTTCCATTGTGATTATTTTCCACTTCAAGTTTTCGCAACATGAAGAGTGGAAAATGACGCATTGTCATCCGAGTTTTATTTCCAGTACGATATTATACGATTTGGCTCTTTCTCATCTCTTATAGCTCGTGTATGTGCAATCTTTTTCAGGTCACGATTAAGGTATGTTAAATAGGTAACTACTTATTTAATGTCAAGTTAAATTTTGCGATTTATATAGATATTTTGGCAACAGGCTTTACACACCAAATATCAAATGCCCCCCAAAATACCATACATGTACAATTTCTCAAGTCTTATTTAGTTTTTGAATTGCATTTTCAAGTTAATTCCGGTACGATTGGACGAAATCGAGTGGTCGATCCATCCTGCAAACACGCGCAAGGGGTGCTCGTTTGTGTTGTGCTCTCCCTGAGTTTTGGTTGGCAACGGGATGTTGGCGTGCGTCGTTCCTTAACATGGTATTAGTTTTGCTTTGAACAACCACATAAAATGTCGCATCGATTTTGCGATGCTAACCAGTTCGAATATACGAGTCCAAGTATGAAAACTGTCAGCATTTTCAAATTGAAAATCCTGACCGAAATCTCTAGCATATGCCAAATAATTTAATCATCTCTTTGTATCCAGCGCCGAAACGTATTGCATGCGAAAAAGGACACTTTCAGGCGACGCTGACATACGTTTTCCTCGTTGAAGACTAATCAACTCTTTTTCAGCACTCTAATGAAATTCCCTTACAGCTCCACACCTGGTGGCATCCGGGATGCGTTTCGATTCAATTCGAGATGCTGAGTTCAACTTGAAATTTAGACTAGACTAGATGCTGTCGCGACTCACATGAACTAATTCCTCATTTGTGTATTGCAGGTGAAGAAAGACTTCTTCGCCATGTTACGGGAAAATTCCGACCTCGACAGGCACGCGCGCTGGTCGGACGTGAAGAAGAAGTTCGATAGCGATAGCCGTTACAAGGCGGTTGACTCGAGCGGCCAGCGCGAAGATTGGTGGCGTGAGTATTGCAAGCTGCTCAAGGAGGAGCGCAAGAAGGCCAAGGAGAAGGAGCGCGAGCACAAGAAGGATAAGGAGAAGCACAAGAAGAAGGACAAGGAACGGGAGCGTGAGGAGCGACGCGAACGTAAGAAGAGCGACAATCACAAGGAGGAGGCCGAATCGGAGGTCACTACTGACACGGACGCTACGAAGGATAAGGAGGCATCTGGTGAAAAGCAAGACGTCGAGGCTGCTGGCACCGCTGACGAGGAGAAAGATGCGACCAAGGAGGCACAAGAAGATGCTGGAGATGAACCTGAAGCGGAGGTTTCTGTCTCGGATACTGAAAAGGAACAGGAGGCGAAGGAGAAGGAAAAGGAGCGTCAGGCTCGTGCTGAGGCGAGTTTGCGTGAACGCGAGAAGGAAGTTCAGCGGACGCTTGCGACACATATGCGTGATCGCGACAAGGAGCGTGAACAACATAAACGCGATGAAGCCATCCAGCATTTCAACGCGTTGCTTGCTGACCTGGTGCGCAGCGCCGAACTCGGCTGGCGCGAAGTTAAACGCATCCTGCGCAAAGACCAACGCTGGGATCTCGCTGATTCGTTGTCTCGAGACGAAAAAGAGAAGCTCTTCAACGATCATATTGAAACCATCGTGCGGAAGAAGCGCGAGAAGTTTAGGGAGCTCCTAGATGAAACACAGGAGGTCACATTCACCAGCACCTGGAAAGAGATCAAAAAGATCATTAAGGAGGATCCACGATACACGAAATTTGCATCTAGTGAACGGGTAAGCATTTCAAACAATTTACAGCAATGTACAATTCAGATATAATTGAACTTATCAATTCACTGTTTGTAATTTTAGTGTGAACGAGAATTTAAAGACTATTTGAAGGATAAATTAATTACTGCCAAGGGACAGTTCAAAGAGTTATTACAAGTAAGTAGTTTTTTTTTAAATTTGAAATTACAAATTATTAATTTTAAATGGAAATTTGCAGGAAACTAAACTAATTACTCACAAGTCGTTGACAACGGTGCGTGAGAATCAGAGTCACATGTCAGAGATCGAAGAGATCTTAAAGAACGACAAACGGTATCTAGTGCTAGATTTTATACCTCAGGAGCGAACGCAATTGATTTTGAACTACCTGGAGGAGCTGGACCGACGAGGTCCGCCACCTCCGCCAACGGCAAGTGAACCTAGTCGGCGATCGATTAAGTAATTTCTAGTAGAATTAGTTGAACGCGATTTAACGAGGGGGATGAACTATGCACTTCAGACATTGTTTGTTTTCTTACTCTAAGAATCAATCCGTAACTCTGCCTGACTAATCTAATTGACTGTTGTATTGTATCGAGGAATAGTTCATTTCTTATTAGTAACATGATTTATTTGTAACGCCCATGCCATGCACGCATGCAAAATATGTGTATATACAGCCTTAGTTTGTAGTGGAGACATGTAACAGGAAAAAAACAAGGAACAGGAAGTGCACGTTGAAGCGTGACCGAGAGATATCTAGTTGGAGAAGTGGAACGAGTAGCCAGCGCCGAAACTATGCGGCTTTCCGGGCGCATCGTTGTACTGCGCCGCTTTCGGATCGTCGGTGTCGACGGCGTTGGAGATGGGCCCCTCGTTCGGCTCGGCGTACTGCCGTGGAAGCGGCGGTGGCGCGTACGCTGCCGGCTTGAACTGCTGCTGCTGTTGGTAGAACGGCTGCCGCGCCGGCTCCTGGATGATGTGCGGCTTGTAGGCGACGCGTTGCTCCTGCTGCGCGGGCGCCTGGAACGGAATGAGGTGCACCGGCTTGGGTGCCGGCCGCTCATCGCTGTACGGATGCTCGTACTTCTCTGGCTTGTACGAGCCGTCGTCGGGGGGACCCTGCGGCCGCTGGTAGTAACCGCCCGGCTGCTGCTGCTGCGAGTGAACTGCTTGCGCTTGGACTTCGCGAGGAATGTGCTCGCCCTCCAGGATGCGGAAGCCTTCCTTGCCGGCGGTGTACTTCACCGTGATGGTCTTGCCGTGCGGGTCGACGTACGTGTAGCCGCCGTTACGGCTGCCGTCCGGCGCTATCACCTCCGTCTGCGCCAAGCCATTTTCGGCGGCGAATGCGAACTTGAAGCCACCGTCGTGGTTCTGCGCCTGCTTGTGCGAGAGTATCCTCGGCGGAGGCGGCGTGCGGTAGTACTTTTCGTCCTCGTAGGCGGCCAGCGCGGCACCGATGAGCGACAGGAGGAGAATCTGCATTTGCACAAGGGAGAAAGTATTGTTGGTCGCTTGTGCACACTGTAGATTTCTACGTACCGTTCTGCAGTGCATGACTATGTTTATCCTTACGAGCTAAGAGAGAACAGTTAGAGCGCTGATAAATGAGAAATGAAGTATGGTTGGTGGCTGGTGCAGCTTTTATATAGTGCGGTGGGTGTCTTGATTAGGGGACCCTGATTTTTGCTGCGAGCGCTGCAAGCAGATCATAGCTTGCATGCATGCGAACATGCGCCACCATGAAAAAACTTGTTGCGCGCGGCCATCGGTCTTTTTGAGAGAAAGTAATGCAAAACTAAACGCACCGTATTGAGTTATATAATTGGCTATATTGGCATACGGGGCTCAACGCATTCGTTTGCATACGATAGCGATGGTGCTCGGAATTTCCTGAGTCTAGGACTCGGTATGAAATTTATTAATTTCCTCTTTGATAGTAAACGCGCATTAGAGACGGACATATTCGTGACCGTTTTATTTTTGCCATATGCACTTGCACCAATTACTATTATGTGCCAGCATTCAATACCAGCCAACTAATCAAAACTAAACGAAATGCAACAAAACGAGTCGCAACTAAGGTTGTATGCATGCAGTGCGTATCTTTGTGTAGGCATACACTACATGTTAGCATGGTGTTTATACGCCAATTTATTACTACTATCCATTTGCACTTCCTGAATCAATAATACAAATGGAGGAAAACTGATAGTATAGCAATTCGATTTATTATCGAATGGGGCAATTATTAAATGAATGTCTAAAGAGTTACTAGGTCGTAATATGCTACTAAAGAGAAAACAACAAAGAATACGAATACTGCAGACGACTTTTTACAAATGTGCACTATTGTTTTTTTTTCAAATGAGGGATTTACTTATGACTAAATACTTTTTATCGGTTAGTTTTAAGTAATTGCATGAGCTGCTCGTATATATTGAAATAATTGTAATAATTTAAAACTTTAAGCACTACTAACTAAACAACGAGCCAGAAATATGAGCTGGTGCTATGGCGTGGGAAAAGTTCTTATGCATTTATCAATCAAAATATATGTACAGTTATGTACAATTGTGCTTGTATTTCGTGAATCAATTATCCGATCGTAATGGTTAAAAGTTAGGCTTCTAGGCAATTAAATTCTCTATCATTTTCCGGATAGTTCAATTTTCCAGCAGGAAATATACTCTTCGGAGAAATTGCAATTTTTTTGTGAAGTTTGTACATCTCGCGAACTAATTGTCCGATCGTAACGATTAAAAGTTAGGCTTGCAGGCAATTAAATTCTCTATCATTTTTCGTGTAGTTTAATTTAATTTTCCAACGGGAAATGTACTTTTATCGGGTTTGAATTCGGAAAAGTTTCAAATTTTTTGTTCTGTACATTTTTGCTTATCTCCCGAATCAATTATCCGATCTTAATGAATAAAAGTTAGGCTTGTAGGCAATTAAATTCTCTATCATTTTCCGGTTAGCTTAATTTAATTTTCCAACGGGAAATGTACTTTTATCGGGTTTGAATTCGGAAAAGTTTCAAATTTTTTGTTCTGTTCTGGATATTTTTGCTTATATCTCCCGAACCAATTGTCCGATCTTAATGATTGAAAGTTAGGCTTGTAGGCAATTAAATTCTCTATCATTTTCCGGGTAGCTTAATTTAATTTTCCAACGGGAAATGTACTTTTATCGGGTTTGAATTCGGAAAAGTTTCAAATTTTTTGTTCAGTTCTGTACATTTTTGCTTATATCTCCCGAACCAATTGTCTGATCTTAATGATTAAAAGTTAGGCTTGTAGGTTATTAAATTCTCTATCATTTTCCGGGTAGTCTAATTTAATTTTCTAACGGAAAATGTACTTTTTTCGGGTTTGAATTCGGAAAAGTTTCAATTTTTTTATTCTGTTCTGTACATTTTTGCTTATATCTCCCGAACCAATTATCCGATCTTAATGATTTAAAGCTAGGCTTGTAGACAATTAAATTCTCTATCATTTTCCGGGTAATTTAATTTAATTTTCCAACGGGAAATAGAGTTTTTTCGGTTTTGAATTCGGAAAAGTTCACTTTAATTCTTCCAGATTTTCTTTGCCTTGAATTTTTTCTTGGTTATGTTTGATATGAGCAATTAAACCGTGGCGGGAGTAAAGTAATTTAGCCAAGTTTCCAACCGCGGGAGTAAAGTAGGTACTTTATTCCCCCATGTATAGTCGGTCCGCAGCGATTTGGTTTTATGGTCCCAATTAACTGCGGGAATTAAGTGGTACTTTATTCCCTCCTCCAGTGACACTTTCTACAGTACTACCTCGTTAATGGAAACTTATTTCATGCTCTCGAATTTTAGAAAATTCCTGTATCCCCGTATAATTATAGTTCATGCAGTGTGTTAACACTAGTGTTGTCATCTTGTTTTCGTCCCATTAGAGGCATTTTCTCTTGAAGTTTTTATGTTCATCCACCATCCACCTTCGCTTGTTTGGACTACGAAATTGGCCGAAAAATAGTACCAAGACTATAGTCTTTGCACATTTTCAACGCCCGAAATTGCCCGAAAAATAGTACCAAGACTATAGTCTTTGCTTATTTTCAACGCCCGAAATTGGCCGAAAAATAGTACCAAGACTATAGTCTTTGCTTATTTTCAACGCCCGAAATTGGCCGAAAAA
>JARJDZ010009570.1:0-75729 GCA_030264555.1 Aleochara sp. GC000083
AATATCTCAGTCCATATTTCAGTAGATCTCTACTCACTTATGAACTAATCAAAGTATTGCAATATTGATTATCGACTTTCTTAAAGCTTAGCAGTTTCTGATAATGAATTTGGAACCCTATGGGAAATTTTGACCAACATTATGCGCATGTATGAGTCACATTAGAACCGCAACATTGCGAATGGGAAACGATCGTCAATTCTGCGTCCACCATAAACTCGAAGCTCGACACAAAGTCATAAGACTCAGTAAGCTCAATTGCTGCTCTAGCACTAGATGCACTCGACGACGGTTGACGGCGCGAAACCTCAAAGTTTACGACACGTTTCGCGGGAAACGCGCGCCGCCTTCATTCCATCTCCGGTCGCGTTTCTTCTGCACGCTTTCTGCAAGAAAGCTGCGGATGGAATCGCGGTCGGCGCGGGAATATTGCATATTGCACGCGCTGGCACGGACTGAAAACCAACCGACGGACGGCGGACGGATGGATGGCCGTGTGATTTTACGGCCGCGTAATGGGGTCAAAAGTCCAATGAGTAATTGCTCTTCTACCTTCTTTATTACTCTGCCGCTTCATTAGCACAAGCGAGATGCCCCAAAACCAGAAGGATGGAGCGAGTCAAAGAATCAGAATGAGAGAAAATGCGAGTGCGTTTTTCCTATTAAAAATGTATTACAATGTTTCGGCTACTTGCTTGAAGACCCACATTCGGTGACATTTCGCCATAAATTTTGTACTTCACGCCGAAGAAGTAATTGCTTCATTTGCCGCCGTAAAAACGTTGACTTTGCGTTGCAATTTATCGCTTTGACGCATTATAATCGCAATTAATATATGACCGATATGATGGGTTTTTATGAAAGGCCATCATCATCAGTGGAGTGGTTGGTTTGGTACCACACCTTAAACGAATTAAGCTGGTCGCGCGTGCGCACGAGACTGATGCTGAAGTAATGTAATGCAATGCAATGATAGAAACCTCCTCGTTGGTGTTGTTGTTGTTGGTGCTGTCCGATGTTATATTGTTATTACGATTACGAAGAAGCGCGGACTGGAAGACGAGTGCGCGGACTCTTCAGCGGGCCGACACGCGCTCCTTTTTACGTCGTCGGAATTACAAATCGACCGCAAGCCACATTCGTTCAATAGCCAACCGCACACATTTGCAGACCGACACAACGCCGTGGACGATGGACGATGGGCGAAATTGGTATTAAAAGCATCGCGAACTGCATCGCAAACGAGCGAGGCGACACGCGCTCATAACATTTCGATGAGTCCTTTAAAATATTAATGGCCAAACCCAAAAATAACAGTTTTTCGGTCGGCATGTACGGCTGCAGGCTCGTTGGGCGGTCAATTCAAAATTTGTCAGTTTCAACAGCATGTAATTAATTGGTAGTCTGGTAATTTAAATTATATTTACTGGTAACATTTGAAATTACATTGGAATAAGGAATTTTCGGGTCATCAGTTGATATCTAACTAAAAGTAGAATCAAAAAGTTCAGCTTGAGATAATTTGAAAGAAAAACATGATCAAGAATATTAAATTACATTTGTCACCTTACAAAACTTAAACTTCAAGATTCAAAGATAGATTTTTAAATATTTCATCGAAAAACGCAATTTCCGGGACTTCTGATGACATCTAACTAAAATTGGAACCAAAAAGTTCAACTTTGAGACAGTTTGAAAGAAAAATGATCAAGGATATCAATGAAATTATATTGAATTTGTCACCTTGCAAGCCTAAAATTTCATCATTCAAAAAATGTTCAACATCATATAATTGATAGCAAATTTATTTGCAATATTGGAAACCCAATTTTTAAAAATTAAACTAGGAAAAACAATTTAATTGCTTTTCAGAACAAACATTTTAAAAATTATTATTTGTTACCTAAGATGAAAAATAAGAAAAATAACAGAAAAGAATCAACGACTTTTTTAAAATCTATTTGTTATTTGTGGAAAGCTCGCTTAATTTGCTAAATTGCATTTTTGAAAAAATTTTAATTAGTAATTACAACAACACAAAATGAAATTTCAAGAAAAACTAAACTTTTTTGAAATTGGTTACTATTTTTTTACTTTTATCTTCTAGAATTTTAAAAGTAGGATACTTTACTAAATATTTATTGATCCTGGTTAAATTCACTATAGCAAATGACAAATTTTGCACAATTTTTTAGTGTTTGTTACAAACATGAAATTTCAAACAAGACTAGAATTTCTGGAACCAGTGACGTCACATGGTAACCATCAAACCCAATGCCAACAAAACCTCAAATCAAAGTTTTCTGGGGCGGCAAATTCAAACGTTGAAATCATCAACACCATATAATTACTTACTGGTTACTTCTACTAGCATCAAACCTCAAGAATATCAATTGGTCGGTAAACCAATTGAAAATCGAGATCGAATACCATAATGAGAATCTCACGAGGCACACTCGCCGATCGCAGGCATAAATAATGAAGTATGAAATACAGATGACATTCCCTGATGGCGTATCTTAACGAACGATGAAGAACGATTGATTGTTGCCGCAATGTGCTCAAAGTTCTTCACCGAACAAACCAACGAACGAACGAACGAACGAACGAACGGTCCGCCAAATGAGAAATGCACGCCCGTAATCGTCCACCTCAATAGTCACAACTTCATAGTCGAAAAGCACGAAAGACGCCGATTTGCAATAACAACCGGCCCTAACCATAAAATCGCAAGTGCCTTATTTTGCGCGCACAACAGCGAGTTGGTACACGAAGAAGTCGAGATGGATTAGTCAATCCGTCCGAGCAACCTGTTTAATAACCCAACAAGTCCGAATATAATTCTCGATTTGCAGCTAACAGCCGTGGACATTATTTGAACAAGTGGCACTTTATTAAAGTCAACAACTTAATCGTCCAACGCAAAATTTACGACCTGGAATTCGTTTGATTTGGAATTAATTACGTTTTAGTTGTGCTTGATATTTGCACGTTCGGTGCTGTGCTTTCAGTCATACTTCACTCGTTCGGTTCGGGTTCTTGTACTTTGATTAATTGTGCTAATAATTTTCTTTTGATAAAATGCGCGATATTTGTTAACTTGCTGGAGAATTTTGCGTCAATTCGCTGATAACGTGTGAGATTTTCCTTGTGTTTATTTGGCAAATATTAAGTACAAGTAAACTTTTTCTTATAATTATTCATGGCAACATATGTTTATATTTATTACATTAGTTTCTGACGCATTTTTATTTTATCCTGAAGATTGAAGAATATTTTATGACATTTTTATGTGAACGAAAATGGAAAGAAGTTCCAGGAGAGTTTGAACATTTTTGTCAAACTTTAGAGGAATAAATTTCAAAGTTACAAATCTACAAATAACTCAAGTTATGATTCAAATGAAAGATAATTTTATCAACAATATATTTCCCAATTTTGGTATAAATCGATGAAATAGTTTGGCAAATATTTGCAAATAAACTTGATGCGTCAAAAATAAAACAAGTCAATTATTTTTTTTAGTTTTTAGTCAAATTAAAGAAAATGGATGATGCTTTACAAAAATGATTATTCAAACGGCAAATCCAACAAATTTTCTTCTTGTTTAACTCCCAAACAACCAAATTTATAGCATAACGCACAAGATAAGTTGCAAACATGATAAAACACTTGTTCGAATAGATCCTTATAAAAGAAATTTATGGTCTTCCCTTCTTCACACATCGACTCCGATTTCATAAATCATCCATTGACCATCAAAGGAAGTGCAAGAAGACGTAGGAGATGAAACACGATGAACTTATGTGCAATGCAAATTAATGTCGATGCTCGTACATAAATCACATTTACCTCAAAGATTCCCAATTATAATGTAACAATTATCCCGTGAAAATATTGCACGTACACTTGATACGCAAAAATATATCATCATTAAAATTGCAAATAAATTTTTATCATCGGAAACCAACCAGAAAAAGATTTGCAAATATCGGTGGTGACATCTAACATTTAAGACACAACTAAATTTCACAACTCTGAGACGATTCTGGAAAAAAAACCGAGCAAGACTGAATGACAACAAAATCGATATCAGTTTTGTGCGAAATGTAACCGCGTGCTGTTCGTTGTTGCTCCATATTGGAATCAATTTTCGCAAAATTTTTCCAAATTTTCATCGAAAGTATCTTCATGAAGGTGAGTCATTTTCACATCTTCTTCTGGTACGTGTAAAGCCACGTAAAAATCAAGAACGCCGCCAACGCATTATTAATAATGCATTATTACTTTTATTATAATCATTATTATTATTATTCGTACATGCGTTTAATGCGATGGGTATTAAAACAAGCAACACACGAAGAGTGAAGAACGCACAATGTCTCTCTTCTTAACTGTTGTTGTTCAAGCCAACAACACGAAAGTCGAAGACACGTTGATGGTTTATTGGTGCAGATCGATGGCGATACGTTGATGACTCACGATCATTTGAGCGTTTTTCTGCGTTCATGTTTAATACATTGTGCCATTCATTGTCGATGGCACCTCATCCAGAGCGAAGATTCGCAATTACAATTACACCTCATGCATATTCGATCGGGGTATGTCACAAAACGCCTGTCTTGAATGAAGGTGGAATGGTTCTGGCTTCGATTCGTATACGGTACACCTTGCAAAAAGGCGTTTGTTGTTGAGAAAATGAGAAATGGGCCACATTTAACAACATTTGTATGATTTATTTCGCCGATTAATTATCGCCATGGTTCATTATGTAATCGCAAAGTTTTTTGTTTAATGTAATTGATTAATGGGACATATTTTATAATGGCAGGTTTGAAATGAGTGTCTGCAATTTCATTTGAAAGATTGGTACCCTGCGTATGAGTTTGTGTAATGATGAGGATTATTTGCTTGGGATGTTCGGCCAAATTTTCATTTTAATCACTTTAATCATATGTTGATGGCTGGTTCACTCGGTGCAAAGTGGTTGTAATATGTATGGAATAGTAATGAGTTGACAACTATTATTTTAATTCGTGTCTTTGTTTGTCTTCATGTCTACAAGAAAATTATGCCCTGGGGAAATTTAAATGTAGTCCAATTTGTTTTTTGATTGAAGAGAATCATGGGTTGCAATCATTTTTTTGTGAAAATTGTGTGGATCTTGGATTCTGCGAAAAATTGTAAACTTATTAGAATTTTGCCATTTAGAATTTGGTTGATTTTCTGGTTGCAAAAAATAAATCAAAGTGAAAATTGAAAGTTAACTTCTTGAAGGCAGCAATTTTGTAATATTTCATTTTTATACATTAGTGGATATTAATGTTTTGAAACCTTGAGAATCTACAAAGTTTTTCATAAATCCTCATTATTTTAGATCCAGTATTGGAATAGCGAAATTTTGCAATTTTTGGCAATTTGCAAAATGCATCAAAGTAAAACATAATTTTAATTTTTTTTGCAAATTAGTTGTGTAAAAAGTCTAAGGATGTAAAAATTGTTTTGCAAATTTCAAAATCATAGATCATTAACCTTGTTATAAAATTGTATTTTTTGGCCAAAAAGAAATCAATCTTGAAAAATGATTGGCTAATAACTTTCAACAAATTTGTGAATATTAGTTGTTTGAAGGATCCTCAAGGATCTACAAATTTAATAAATTAGTTGATTGATTGGTCAATCGAAATTTTCATAGTTAGCAATGAATTTTGTTCTGGATCAATTTAAAGATCTAAGAATGAAAATTGTTTTTAAATCATTTAACTGCAAGCTTCTAAATAAGCAAATTCTAAGAACACATCCAATTCAATTGATATTCAGCAGAATGTGATTCTAATCGAATGTAAATGCAAATTTTTAGCATTGGCATAATTAATTAATAGCTTCTTTTATAAGGCACCTCAATGCTCTGCACTTTTTAAGACTTTAATTACCTTTTCATAGTCTCCCTCTTTTTTATGTTCTTCAACTACTTCAGTAATTCTAGTAATTTCTAGAAGTTTCGACTCAACATCCCAGACAACCACAAGAAAAACTTAAAAACTAATTACCCAATATATGAATCACTCATCCCAAATTAGATCTCTTATCAACACTATCAAATGAGACGAAAAATAATGAAATGAAATTTCAACAAATTTAGCAATATGCACTAACTAACTAAATCTATACATGTGCAATTAACTCACTGTGGAGATAAGCAACTTTCATGATATCAGATATCATTTCAGACCAAATGTCGCCAATCTCTAATTTCAAAACTTATTACAGTCATTTTTTTTATTTTTGAGGAAATGACCAATTATTCTTTTTTTCTTCTATTATGAAATGGAACTTTGATCGTAGTCGATCATCATCGAATATTTCGTTGGCATTCAGCACACGGTTTATTGTGTATTCTGACACCGAGTTTGAACCGCCAGCCGCCCACGCACTTGTAATGCAAACATGGACAAAACTGGCCAGACCAAACCGTAATTTGAAAACACATCGAGCACATACCAAGTGTATAATATCCTATAAGCCAGCAGGTATCCGTGCAGTGAACGCGTGCACCATGTACCATGCAATTATTGTAGTAGGTGCATGCAGGCACATAAATTATTTTATTCGTTATCAATATGCCAAATTGATAACAACCGAACGTACACGTGTGTTTCGAATTTCAAATTTCAAAACTGTTCCACGATTACCAAATCTTTCCCAAACTAATTAGATTGATTGGTCAATACTTTTACTTACGTTATCAAAGTTTGTTTTTTTCTTAATTCCTGAATTCCTAATTTATGATTAGTATTTGTCGTGTGGTTCATTTTGTGTGTGGGAAAGTGGAAATTGAATGCATGGTGCAAACGAGCAGGTACACATGTGATAAAATGATAATAATTGAGATAATTGAATATATCGAATTCGTTATGTATCGAACAACGTATTTGATTACTAAATGCGCTGCAATTACTGAAATTGCACCGCGTATAAAATTAATAATTGCGGCGCATGCGACGCCCGCGTGTGATAAGAAACTTGATTAAACTGTCACATAAATCCAGCAAGGAGTCAATGTTGGTAAAATAGCAACTCAGATCTTTTATCAAAGATGTTTCATTTCAAGTCAAATCAGAAATATCAAAATTTACGTATCCAATGTTTCAAACAGGTAGTTGGAAGTACTAATATTAAAATTTACGTTGAAAATTATTACCATAAAAATATTAGTAGTAGGTCGTGCAAGCGTTAATATCGCTCGTGATTTCCAGTATAAACAATCTTTGTTTACCCATTTGCCAATCATTTTTACCACTAAATCGACTTCGATCAAGTCCTAGCAAGAAGTATGAGTAAAAAGGGCTATTTAATTATGCATATCTGTACCATGGAATTGCAAGTGAAGTATGTGCAATTGCACAATCGCTTTTAGACTGTTGCCGGTTGCTCACGATTGATTTGGTAATTATTCCCATTTCCGAATCGTCGTGACTCATAATTATTGATAATGAATGATAACTGCTTATTATTAGAACATGCTCGACATTATTCCATCGCGTTCGATGCGTCTATTTCCATCCAGGTGTATTGATACCAATGATTAGACGATGGTTTCTGAAAACGCAGACAACAGGTCTTAATCGTCGCACTAAACGTGTGTGATTGCTGCTTAAGCCGTCCGTTTGGCAGGACGATCGGCGACGACGACGACACACACGGCGTGTGCGCCTTTCCTGAACGGGGCCCCCACGATTGTGTGTTATTAGAGGCGCCGCTCTGTTATTACCGCTGCCCGCCGACCTGCCCATTTGACCATATATCACCACACATCGCGGATACCAGCCAGCACATCCTCGAACCGGCGTGCATCGTTTGCACCACGTTCTCGTTCTTCTTCGACACCTTCGTCGACGACGACGACGACGAAGATGTGTGCTAATGCGCCGTTTGATTGCGGGGTGGAAACTTTGTCATTTCGATTCATTCACGCGCTGTGGTAACTCATTATCTCGACGGTGCGATCATCGGAAGATTTACCCATTACCCATCTCTCCATGGATGGCATTTCGTATGCGCGCGAAGATGTAAACGGCCTACGTTTATTATTATGGTCGAGTCGAGAGGAGATCTTCAATTATCTCTCACTTTGTAACAATTTGACTAATAAATGCCTTATACGGACGGTCGGTCGGCTTGCACAAGCAAATTGAATATTAAGATAACTGATATTGCCGAATATCATAATGTAGAGGAATGTAAAGATCAACGTGCCAAATTGCTGCTATTAGTTCGGTTCGTAATAAATAATTACTTTCATGTCCTCATATACATAATTTTTTGTGTATGATAACTAAAAGTTGCTAAATTTTTTATGGAGGTCATGGATCATTGCAAACTGAGATTGCAAATCAATTAGGTCAAATCATAAGAGAATAATAGAAGAAAACATTGAAGAAGAATCAAAATCAGAAAACAAAAAAGAAGAAAAATTTTTCAAAGAAAAACTGAAAAAAGATATTAGATTAGGTTCTCAAAATTGGAGTCTAGGAATTGTTTTTTTGACATGATATGAGGGAAAAATGAAAATATTTACTATTGATACTTTTAAGTCAAATATAACTATAAGAAAGATTACAAAAAACTTTTGAGGAATGATCATAATCAATAGAACAAGTAAGATATTAGAAAAGCTATTAAAGAAAAAAATAGGCCACAGAAACAAGGTAAGAAATGTTACAAAGTGGCCTAAGTCAGAAAGGACTTTAAAATCACGAATTTACTCTCAAGACATTAGTACAAAGTAGACTCAGAATCTAAATACGAATAGCAGTTTTGTTTGAAAACCTGGAAGGCTATAATCCAGAAATTTCAAAAGCCAAATTTTGGAAAGCCTCAGAACATCAGCATTATCTTTTATCTTTATCCATCTGATTTTTGCATTCAGAACGTTCTAGAAGAAAATAATAATAAGGTGGATATGGTAAAACATCATCCAACTAGAATTTTTCTAGAATCACCTTTACTGTCAAAGAAAAACTTTTGTAATTGGGGAGATGATAGAATATCTTATTATTGATTACCTAATAGATCAATATAATTTTGTTGTATAATGATTTCAAAACAGTATATCTTGAACAAAAACTGAAGTTATGGCTCGATCTATTAATTCGATTAAATAATAGAAATTAATTAAGCTATGAAAAGAACGCAATTGAAAGAAACCGGTTGATGGTTGATCGCGAAGAAGCAAAAGAGCCGAAAATGCTCGATGGGGCTTGCACAACATGGTTCGAATCATAATTTCATTCTGCAGTCTCATCGTTTCTACGACTATGACTCGGAACTTTTGTGCGTTTTGAGCGCGTGTTTGTGTCATTATTATTCATAAGAAGACATGGGTGTTCCCGATGCTGACCCCAAAGGCTCAACGTCACACACCGCAAACGCAAAGATACCTGAGGTTTTCGATGCCAGCCAATGTCAGGGTATATACTCGAAGTCTTCTTCGCTTTTTCTCGAATTGAAAAAATAATAAAAATAAGCAAGAGATAAGTAACTATTGAATAATACATTTTAATGCGACTAATTCCTCCACGTCACGCTATGAGACATGCTAAGCCAGAAGAGCTACCACACCCTCTCTTCGATCAAGTGTATGAACTACAAACTGACTTGCATCCTCAGGTTCTTAGGATGGTCTAAAAAAGTTTTCAAAGTTTCTAAGATGTATTTTTGCGAATGGGATTTGCTTATGTGTTTTGTTAAGATTTTTTATTGATTCTATTTATATCTGGGGAGATTATGTTAGTTGTTATCAATTCTGGGATTTGATTTGAAAGTTTCCAGTTCTTTGAATACATTTAATCTATTTTTTATTGATCGCTTCTATTTTTTCCCCAAGGTATACCTTACTTTTTAAGAATCAACTTTTCAAAGTGTTTTAACTTGAATTGTGACTTATGTTTAAATTTGTACTCTAAGAATGATAATATTGATAATATAGTTGGCAATTATTGTTCGATTTAAGCTTTTCTTTGTTGAAATAGTCTTGCAAGCTTGAACCTCAAGTATTTATCTTTTATATTTGATAAAGATTGATCTAATGACTATAACAAAACAGTCTGAACATGTTTATTATATCATTGTTTTAATATATTGTTTTTTTATTTGCAGATATACTCAAAGGACATCACCTTCCAAAGGGTCAACATTCATGGGGCTACTCAAATGGGATGGTGAGGATTTCTTCAAGGTAAGTGCCTTACAATTAGTAATGAAACAAGTTTTATTTGCAAAAACAAATTTGATAACTGCCCCTATCAAATCTACATCTCAGACCTAAAATTGGAACTGAAATTTTGTCCTACACTATTTTCATCTATCTAGGATTACCTAAACTAGTAATCTCCTAATACGAAGAAATCTTCTAAGACTAAAGTCAGCAAATACTTACATCATTTCGCAAAACATATGGAAGCAGTACTTGCATAAGAAACGTCGCAAATTTTTGCACATTTTCTCCTTGCTTTCATAAATAAATGCGGTAATCTTATTTTCCATACCTGCATCATCGCACCGGGTAGAATACCTTCTGTAAGCGCTCAAGAACCAAACGCTGCGTTCGTGTATAGTTATGATTTCACAATTTCCTGCTGTACACAATTACCGGGTAATTAGCGAACGTATGTACTCGACTCTTAAATACCATACCAACGATGGTCCCTCTATGACTCGCGACTCCTTCGCGTGCGCACCTCCCTCACCGTCGTCGCACGAAAAAAGAAGGGGCCAAATAAATCCGCGCACACATACCTCCACACATCATGCGGAGGATATCCATAACGAGACTGTCTTAAGACTGTCTTAAGCGTGCTAATAATAAGTATAGAGGGTAATGCGGTAGCTGAACGGGGCCTACGACCACACGCTAGAAACCGTCGGACGACGGATGGATGGATGGATGGATTAACAATGGTGGGAACGCCCCGGTGAGAGGTCGACGGGTCAGATTCCCATAAGAATACTCCCACACTCTATATACTACTTATTCGCGTATCAAGCAACGGAGCACCATACGCAGAACTCTAGATGACGGTACCATTGGTACCCGATTTGTCGTACGACAATCACAAGGCAGATTACTCCGCACTCGTTGACTTCCATGAAGAAACAACAACAGTTTGTCTAATGACAGAGCGCTAAGGGTTTTTCATTACGCACTCTTGTTCTTTGTTGGTTCCAAAGACAGCTGATTACACAATAGCCGGAAAAGTGCATGTGCATTATTCAATTTCCCGTTGGATACCTCCTCAAATTCATAAGCTTACTTCATGCGAGCATCTTCCAAGATGGTTTGTTATTAATCAGCCTTCATTTTGCTCATGGATCTAGATGACAACATCATGACCCAAAATGAGACTACACTTCAATTGAACCATGCTTGGAATGGTGTGGTTTGGTTTGTAAGGACGACGAGGTATGCTCGTTTTTGATTTGTCATAGGCCTCCACGAATCGAATCCGTAATGAGCACTAATTTGCTCTCTGGTCGGCTCTCGGGCGCAATTAATTTCGCATTATTCATTAATTAATCTAATAGGACGTGCGCATTATGCGACTCGGCTAGAAGGAAAAATCATAGCAAGTAGCACGAAAGTCGCGAATGATTTCTGCCACATTTTTGCAAGTGTATCCTTAAGCCAGGGGAATTAATTGAGTTATATAATGGTTTTATGTTGTAATTGAATCTCTAATGAAACTCACTTTGAGGTAGACTAATTGGTAATTACGTTTTATTACGGCTTGTCTATGAAATAATGAGCGTTAAAACTTGGGTGACTGAGGAGAATTTCGGTGTCATAACTTTGATTTCATAGCTTTTTTTAGAGTTATAGTCCGGGTTTGGCAAATATGGCAAATTATAATTTTCTAGTTATGACATTAAAGATTTGCTTAATTATTTCTTTAGAGGAACAGAAAGTCTCAAATTGATTGATTGAAGTTGTATTTCGAAAATTACAAATCTGGTATGTTATTTTTTTCCATTTTTTTTTTCATCTAAAGAGCAATTCCAAAAAATATCTAAATCCGACTTAAAGAATTTTTTTGTCATAACTTTAATTTCCTAGTTTTTTTTTTTTAATTACAGTCGTACGTATTAGAAATATTATCAATTTAATGTTTTCTCTAAATAATTCTTCTGGAAATTCTTAAGATTTATTCACCCTCTATACTGAATCAAAAAGAGTTACAAATAATTCCAAAAGACTTTGAAATTTTCAGTTTCAAGACTTAGATTTCATAAATTTTTGAGTTATGGTAATCCAAATATAATAATTATAGCAAATTTTAATGCATTTCCGATGTGATATAAGTCACTTACTCAATTACTTTTTTAAGAAAAATATTTGAATGATTTTTTGAATTTATATCCGAAAAAATGTAAATTTAGTATCCTATTTTTTGATGATAAACAAAAACACAGTGCAATTCTAAAAATAATTAAATCTCAAATTCTAGAATATAAAATGAAATTCTCCTATCCGACAAACTACGAATTACAAATTGATCAAAATTACAAACTTCCAAACAGATAAACTCGAAAACTATTAAACCAACTTTACATCCATTCTAACTTCAAAAACCAGCAAAAAACTTCAGGAAATACAATGCAAGAAAACCTCTTGTGCTCAAGCAATTGCTTGAATATTAATTTCAAAGTGCGTTTACTGCATTATTATCCATCGAATTCAATATAATTTAATATTACATTGCGGATGGCTAATAACAACATACGAAATCATTCGAGCAATATGAATATTGTTGTTCGTTCGAGGTACGTCCACTTGTAGTAATGCGGATCTCGGTTTCGTTCCTCAAGATCGTTCAGTTCAATCTTGATAAGTTTCGAACGCGTCCCAGGGCAATCACGAAAATTATTTATTTATTAGTTTTAGTCTTTACTGCATTGGGCGACTGGTCTTCGAGACGCAGAGAGGTGAACAAATTTTTGTTTTCGCTCTTGGTTGCTATTCCACTGCGAGTTCTTCTCAATCGGACGCGTGTTTCTTTCTTCTGATGTGGAAGTCAGTCGAGATTAGTTTCATTTATCTGCATGGTATCTCTGGTAGTTGGGCGCCTGTAGCTTATGCGCGCAAGAAGTATGCGTAATCGAGATAAAATGCTTCAAATATCTAGCTATCAGACGTTAGTTACGTTTGTTTATTGTGCAATTCCTCTCTTGAACTTTACCAACATCTCGGGATGTCTTCATTTGGTCAATTGGTATTTGGTGTTACCAGGGAGGAATGCCAATAGTTTTGAAATCGATTGCTTTTATTGGAATTGTTCCTTCAGGAATAATTTTTCTAAAGTTTCATCAAAGTCAATTTTGGGGAGTTTCAAATGTTTTGGAAACAGATACTTCTTTTATTTTGTCTTTTATTTTTTTGGAAACAGATGATTTTTGGATGTTATATCAAATCAATATCATTTTCGGAAAAAATCAAATTTTTTGTAATTGATTTTAAAATTCGATTTTATTGGATTGTTTCGTTCGCTTGAGTCTATAAATGAAATATAATTGAAGCAAAGATATTGATATTTACAGTTCAATTTTCAAATTGTAAAACTATCTTCATGTAAATTGTAAAAAAAGGTTCAACATTTTTTTAAACACTGATACATATCGTTATATGATAGCGTTTGACAATTTCTTCAATCATTTTTTACGAAAATCTGAATTTCTTTAAAATTGACATTATTTTTTAGTCATGAGATGAAATTCTTAACATTAATTTCTGTTTAGGAAACAAAACATCAAAAACAATCCTGAATCAATATCAAATAATCTCATCAAACATTCTCACGAAATTTGGAATTTGCATGTTTTTCGATATAGTACTTGAAATATTGCCGAACAAAAATGAAACAAAATAATATCATTTATCTACGAAAGTACCTTAATAAATGTATATTTATTGTTTATAATAAACAGTCTGATGAGCTCATCGTTCACGTTATCTCCAACTGGGATTTTTCTCAGCTGTGATTTTTAATTACTACCAAAAATCTCATGTAATCTATTTACTCAATTCCGTTTCAAGTTTGAGTAATAATCTCCAAGGCACGTGTACCACGAAATTTGTGCGAACCAGTTTTGCAATTACAATCTCTTATCCACCTTTATACAAATCATTACAACTTTTCGCAAAATTTTTTTGCAAAATGAAAAATCAACTAATTAATCCCATTCGCAGTCGGTGTCGCAGTCCAAAGAGGGACAAAAACGACAAGACCACCAACACGAGTTGATATCAGATCGGAGATAATTAACACGTTTGCTTTCGCGTTTAGCGCGAACTGAAACGTAAATGAAGTAATAGATGCACGCGGTGGCGCAAATGGAGCAGCAAACTCATACAGCAACCGATCTTCGCATGAAAAAAGCTTTCATCTCACCGATCACCTGCCTTGCGACATTGGCTAATTGACCGCCGCTCGTTAACCGCATCGATTACAGCCGCTTCGCGCAAGTTAATTGCGTATGTAACGATTCATCAGTGATTACGCTGAAGTCCCATATAAAGGACGACTCGTACACCGAATCGATCGAGGTTTTTCTCAGGGTGGCCGATAATGGTCGATCGCGCGCTTTATGGTGCGCATTTTTCGCATTCTATCAGAACACGATGCACCAAGTGGCAAGTGTGGTGTGTGTGCTCCATTCGCGGAATTTTCGCGCACTCTAAATAAGTAGCTAACACGACGCGAAAAAATGACGCTGAAAAAGTGCACCGAGTGCAACAAGTGCACCAAACAAGTTAATTTCTTTTTCGAGTGCGCTTTTTCTCTTCGGGCGTCTCGGTTTTTGTCGCGACATGCGTCTCGCTGATGGATTTATTGTTAGACCATTGTTCAGATTTCTTACATAAATCCGCTGACAGCGCAACATTTCATGCCGAGTCGGGGCTGAAAAATGAATGGACGCGCGCTTGTGAATGGACATGAAGATGTTGCTGCAGGACGCCGAAGAAGGGCGATTCTTTGTTGTTGCTTCTACATACTTCGATGGTAGCTTACAATTCATGCGCTTATTATTATATTATGCTCGGTATGAAGTGGTGGTATCACACGCTCTTCATTCAGGTGTAGTACTCCTCGAAGCTGCTGGCAGAGAGACGTCACTTCCATCGAGGTGAAACAACGCGCCAAGATTACGAGCTCGAATGTATGAATGTAACGTAACGTTGGTTGAGGAGATCGTGGAGGGAACACAATGGAAGATTGAGATTTGAATTGTTTTTTTTTTACGTAATGTGTGGCGGTATTATTTTAGATCCGTTACTTTTTCACACGGATATTTTATACGAGTTCTTTTCCATATCGCAATCCATGAAGTTGCCATGTTATACCTCGAGTGTTTTACTCCAATGCATTTCGAGATGTGATGTGTTTTGCATCGATAACTTTATGGGTGTTCGTTTTATAAAAGTGGGTAGATTAATCATACAGCTGATTTTAATGATCCTAAGATTTCGAGGTGTTGGAATTTTAATTGATGTAAGAGTGTGAAATTCATCATTTATAAATTTTATAAAAGTACTGTTGAATTTCTCAAGGGAGTAAAATAATTAGGTCATTTTCAATTTCTCGAAATTTGGATACATCGCAAAAAAATTTCATTTTTTAGACATTTTAAAAATTGCGAATGTGACAATTTCAAAGTTAAAGATATATTTTGCTTAAACGTAAAAAAATATGCATAAAGGAATCAAAGAATCGTGATAATCATATTCTTAATTCTGTTTTAATCTTTCTTCAGAAATTTGGGAATAAAATCCTGTTTATGTTTCAAATTGTTCTAACAACAATTATGTTAATGAGCTATTAAACATTGGAATTTCTTAAGATGCTTTCAGAAAATGATATATTTAGTATCCTTTTAGTTACATTTCAATTTCAATTTTCTAAACTCACAAATGATCATAAAATTTGTGAACTTTATTTTTCGAGAAACATATTTTCTGATTACATAATTCAAGTTGAAATATTTATAGAAACATTATGATATTTCCTGTACTTATCAATTTTACATCCGGGATTAATCTCTTACTTTTTTCAAGTTCTTTAATTTCATTGCAAACAAAGATTTTTTCTAAGTATGTACAAATAATCCCGATTATAGATAAAATTGATAAATTTTCGAGAATTTCAATACCTAATTGTTTTAGAAAATTAATGGCAATATTAAGAAATGCACATAAACATTCCAAAAAAATTCCATTAAAATAAGTCCCAATGAAATTTAATAAAGAAATTTGAATATCTAATCGTTTTGTTTGGCAAAATGATAGCAAATTTTAGAAAAACAATAGGAATATTAATAAGTACATACAAATATTTGATGAAAATTCCATCAAAATAACTTTCAACTTTATTTCCAAATTTATTTTTTGCAGAAAAGAACTTTTTGGATAATTTTTAAGGCTTCTCGAAATTTGCTCTGCTTTACATATAATTTCCATATCTTTTAATTAAAACTAGATATAATTAGAATTAAAACTTGAAATTCTCTCAAGTTTCTTAAGTTTCATAATAATTTCATGAATTTTAAAACAACAAATTCAATTTTTTTTCTGTTGAAGTATACAACATTTTATAATTACATCAGAAACATCCGACTTATTTAACGAATACCTAAGTAATTAATCTATGAGATAAATTAATAATCTCTCTCATCGTATAAAAATAACCCAGAAAACTTGAAAATTATAAACTTCTCTGAGAGAACAAAAATGACTTGCATGCATATTAACTCCTCAATATCCGACTCTCGAAAATATGAGTGCTTTTATAGACCCCGATAAAAATGGCAACATTTTTCGATGATGATGATGAATGCACACAATTGACAACCTGTGGTGCGACCATACCACCGTTTTTTTTTTCGTTTGATGTGGTTCGATGCGACAAGCAAGGTCAAGAAGACTGGTGTTTGTGCGCGCGCGCGAGGCGTTTAAAGACGACTAATTGCGAATTCATGGCACGCATGGATGATTAATGCATCGTATACGCAAAGAAACCACACAAAACGCATAAAAATCGATGAAGAACTCTTCGGCTGCTGGCAGTTCTGCTTCATTTCGGGGTGACCCAATCGCGCAGTCAAGACACGAACCCGGCGACGCGTTCGGTCCGGCCGTGTTCCCGAAAGCGCTCGTCACGTGTTTCGTTTGACATCCGGCCGTTTTCAGTGCGCCTGCGTATGTGTCTCTTTAGCACCTCGTGCCGAAGCCTAATGTACTTATTCTGTGCGTGTACGTCGACACACTATTACAATAACGGATGTTTTATTTAGATTTATTTATCCTGAAAGGTTTCTGGAAAAATGTGTCATCATAGTTGGCAGTAATACATGGTAGAATTGCTTATAATTCAGTTGCGTAATGTCTCAAAGTGACTTAAGTCCTTTCAAGATATTATATCTTTGAGGTACCCTGGAAAAACTTTCCAGAAAACGATTTCGAATTTTTGATTGAAAATTTTCGATCGAGTCCTTGGTAACTTCCGGTTTTTCAGCCATATTAATTTATTATGTATTCATCATCACATTTTCCCAGAACCATTTTTCTGGTAGTCAATCTGAAACCTTCCTGATATGGACTGGAAAAAAATGATAAAACGGAAGTTTCATGTGACTCAAATCATGGAATGATCCTTTCAATAAAATTCCATAAATTACCCCTTGAAATTCTCTGGAATACCTTCAATATACATTTATTCCGTCCAAAGAGACTAGAGTTTGCTACCATTTCTCATGGACGGTGCTTTATTGTTTCAAGCCAAGTAACCACAAGTGACTTAAGTAGTGTGCTCGTCTCGTCGTGCCGGCTAGACGCTCATTGGACAGCCGAGTGTCTTTGCAGTCCAATCGACTGCGTTCGCCGATTTCCCGCTTATTTTGTTTTAAAGGTTAAACTGGTATTATAAAATGGCCGCGCTCGATTTAAGCCGGCTTAGCGCGCGAGATGAGCGAGTGGGAGCAGGAGAGAGAGGCTGCTGAGCCGTGGATGCGCTCTCCACGTCCTCTCCCGCTGTCCGCTTTATTAGTGCCGCACGCACCATCTTCACGTCTCATTGGATGATGATGATCTCGTGGTGTGCTCTACGAACGGCAAACTATACTCAAATCGGAGAGCGCATCCTACCAATTAGTTGGAAGACTAAGCCCCCCACAAAGACTCACTTCTTCTACCAACTTCTTCAGAGGTCGCTGACAGGTTGCGCCGAATTCGACACGCAAATTGTGAGTGTGGCTGATGTCGCACTTGACTAATCTTCACTTTTTTTCTCGGTGTATGTGCCATGGATTGATGGTGTTCTACTCGTAGCTTTAATAACCATTTTCCGGCTTGGTACAAGACCAAGTCTTTTTCTTCGTGCTGGAGGTGAATTCGATGAGCGAAAGTAGATGGTGTTCCATGCAGCGAGTATGGCCCCGATTAATAACCGTGCTACCTTTTTGAAAGATCGAAATCAGGAACGGAACGAAGCGACCCGAAGGAGAAACGCCATCTAGACTAGACTCACATCCGGGAAAAACGCAATGAGCTATAGAGACTCTTGCCGATCCAAAACACAAGAGATGGTATGCACATTTAAACTCGCATTAACCGAGCGCGTATTTGTAACAACGAGCTGTTTACTTCAGAGGGAATTCTTCTTCTTTCTAACTTCTTTGTTTCGCGTTTTGTTTGTTAGCTGCGAAGTCATCCGTCAAGGTGCTCGCATATTTACCAGGTATTCCTTCTTCCCTGTCTCTTCCACTCGGTAACTTTTTTGGGAGCGGTCCGAATCACCGATGATGGTTCTCTGAACACTCTCGGCTGGGTTCATCCACGTCTTTTATTGACTGTCAGTGACAAACAACAAGCGCCCATTGCATCGAACAGACCATACCTCAACAACAACGACCGGTAATTTTAATTCTTCGCGTAGGTGTGTCTCGTGCGCGCCTCGGTGCACTTTGGCAGCAATCATTCGTCGTCGCCGTCAATCATTTGGGGGTCAACCGGTCGGCCGGGTTTCCTCCTTTGTCGTGTGATTTTATCCGAGCGGAAATGCGACTTAATCGTCACTTCTCCTCGCTCGCTGCGCGGTTCTAAGCGCACAGAGTAAGCTAAGTAAAGAAGAGTGTGATGGGCGACTTACCCAGCATTTTGCTAAGATCCGCATTATGGAGATCGGGATTCTCGTCGGCGAGTTTTTTCCGCTCGACTTTTGCCCACACCATGAACGCGTTCATGGGTCGTCGTATTCTGGCTTCCTTGGGCACTTTTTGTCCTTGTCCGGCCAGCTTATTGCCGTAGTTGGGCCGCGCTTGAGCGTACACTTGAATGTTGTCGTTGTAGGTTTGTCGCATGTACGCGTCACTGCCTTGAAATCTGCAAAAAATCATATCATTGGTAGATAATTTGGTATGTTAGATGCAGCAAAGGACAGAAAGAAGTGGAAAATAATTATTAGTAAGGTGTAAGAACATGGAAAGGGGGCTGATCCACCTCAATAACAGGATCTAGAAAGCTGATGAAGCGGCAAAACCCCATAAAGGGGTGCTAAGCCACAATATTATTATTATTATTATTAGATGTTTATTTGAGGTTCTTGGAAGTTTTGATTTGTCAGAAATTAACTCAAGGGCCAAATAATTTTGGAAACTCCTTTTTGTCTATCCAATATTTTTAAAAGGTTCTTATCAAAATTCGATTTTTGGATCATTAATGTTAAATCATTTGAGTCTACAAACAGGACTCAAAAAATAGAATCTTAAGATTTAGAATGAAAAGTAAATTGTTGTCTTGAAATCTTGAACTTTGGGTTTCCTGTAGGACCAAAGTTTTTCAAGACAAAAATAAATAGATTCTTTGTAGCACCAACAATTTATAATTTTTTTTATGGTTCTGTTTTCAATTCCTTCTTGAATTTCTTGTACTACTCAAAAGATTTTTGATTCTTTCATCCTTTTTATTCATTCGTTTATTTAATATTTTAGAATATTTTTTAAGTTTTTAGGTGTACTTCCTTCTAGAATTTTTTGTTTTATTCAAATACGTTTTTTGTCAAAAACATATCAAGAATTCCTAAGTTTAACAGACCCTTTTTGCAAGTCAAAAGATCTAAAATTAAATATTATGTACCAAATTTTAGATTTGAAATCAAATCCAGGTCTTTTAACAGAAAATGAAAACTGATATCTCTTCAGGTGATTCTGATCTGGTCAGAACCACGAACAGTATAAACCCAAATCCAAAATCAAATTTGGAAAATCCTGTCCATATCTTGGTTTAAAGTCAATAGTTCAAGAAATTAATAAGTCAGAATTCCATTAATGATATTTGGTAATATATGCAACAGAGATATATTATCCTTGAATTTTTTGATGTTATATTTGACGAATTGGTTTTTGTCTCAATTCAATTGCAAATTCAATTACAAATCTTACCTGCTCTCATAACTTCGAAAATCCTGATAAATATTTGGCGTCATATCCCACACACTATCCTTGTGCATCACCTGGGGCAGGACTTGCGAGGTCGGAATCGAATCCTGATCGGCGTACTCGTATCTGGGTGTCATGTGGTATTGGTTCTGAGGTAGCATCGGCGACGGCGAATTCGATGGCGAAATGCACGTTGAATAAGGATTTGTGGTCGATGGCGAAGGAGTCGCTTCATCAATCATTCTATTTCCCCAAAAAAGAAAGAAAAACCCCAATTCAAAACACATCCAAACAGGCAAAACATAGACTCATAAAATGAAATGAAAACAATCAAAGTAACGGTAAAATTGTAATTGCAAATCAAATCTTTGAAGGACACCCAACCAATTCTGATATTGTATTGATGATACAACATCACAACAGAGAGTGAAGTGGAATTAAATTATAGCAAAACCGAGCTAATTATAGTCGGTTAATTACGCTTAAATGCGTTATGTAATTTTATCGCGATCAACCTCTCACAGATCCTTTCATAAAATTTTCTTAAAGTTGGAATTGCCTCAATAATCCTGTAAAATTTTCGTACTTTTATCGATTTCTAGAAAGAAATCTTTATCAGATTTATCACTAATCATTAAAATCAATTTGTGGCATTTCTTCGCAATTATTTCAACATCTCTTGTTGAGTTATTTATAGCAACAATTATTTCAATGTGTCTGCGCACCTCCGACCGATTTTGTATGGTGAAATTAATCGATTGTTAATTGGTGGCCTTCAAGTGGTGTCACGCTTTAAATATTTGATCGATCGAGACAACAATACGTTCGTTCGTTCGTTCGTTCGGTAGCGAATGCCATTCGGCGCGTTTATTCGCATTTGAGTGCAATTTATGGGCCCAGATGAGCACGCCTGATAATAATAATGCTTCAAGTCGGTAATCATATTGAAAATTCGTCATTTGATAGGCGCTCAGACGTGAAAATGTTGCGTGACTCGTCGGCTCTAAATGCATGTTTGAAAGTGTGACGAATCGAATGCAATTTTTCCAGACAATTGTTCGCTGTTTTAAAAAAATGCGATGCTATTATGCCAATTTGATATTAATATTTGTTGAGAAACTTGGAGAGAAACTTTCATCAGTCATTACACGTTTGATAAAATTTAATTATCTTTACTTTTATGTTGCTTAATTTTGTTGCCAAAAAAATCACTAAGGATCTTTCCATTCCAAGAAATCATTAGTTTGCAAATGATAATTTACGATAGGAAATATTGAGAATGTATGATGGTTTCTCTGAAATTTAGGATTTTGCTCTGTTGATCTCCAAGGATCATATATTTAAGAAGTTATCCTGAACAAGAATAGATAAGAACCAAAAACGAATAATTTAAATTAAATAAGATTTTGACTTGAAAATTTAAAATTAATAGATTAAAAATAAAAATTTAAATTACAAGATAATTAAAATTGCTATCAATGATAACAAATTAAACAAATTATTGGAGTTTCCAATAATTTCCATTCCAAAGAAATGATAATCTTAAAAAACTAAATAGAAAATTATTATTTTGTATTTTGATCCTTCAAAACTTATGATTTAATTTCACCTCTCGTTATTTGTTTATGGATTAAATAGAGTAGAGGAAACATCATGAATTTTTATTGAGTGATATGTTTTCATATCCTATGATATAATTTAAGCAACATTTATAAATTTTTTGCTTTTGAAGTTTCAAATTTTAAAGAACAATTTTGTCTACTAACATTTTACTAGAAAATTTATCAATGGATAGCAAATTTTAAAACTGAAGAATTCTTTAAACTAAATACATCAGAAGTAGATTCTTTTCGAAAAGTTGCAAATAAAAACTCCGGTATAGAATTATATATTACAGAATGTTGTTATTCCATTTTGGTGTTTATCAGAAAATTTTAAGGACTTGGATAGTAACTTTAAATATGAACTAAGAAAATCAAAGACATTTCTGATATCGAGAGCCACTCACTCACGCTATATTCGATTGGCATAGTTTGCAAACGTTGCAAAAGTAAATGTGTTAGTTATCCTTGGAGATTTCTCTGAATCATTGCCGCTCGCACGTTACGATAAATTATGTGATGACAATTTGCGGGCGACATAACATAAACTTCATTACAAAGAGTGTGTGTGTGCGTCCAATTTAATCAGCAATTATTATTATTATTATATTTTTTATTGCAGAAAAGCCGATGGCTTTTTGCACCTACGTTACTAATTTGCCCAAGGCGCACATATTCCAAATCCGGGCAGGGAAACTAAATCGTGGGTAAATCATCTGTGCTCCTTATCACATCCCAGCCTGCCTACACACATGCTCTCGTCGATATCGGCAGACCGAGAGCTCTCTTTATAAATCGCGAATTTATTATAATCGCAACGCAGCGCACGATATTTGCGCGCGCCGCGTAAAGTTCTCATGCTCAAGTTCGATTCAGATAAGGTAATCTTTATTAATATAGCAGATATACATTTGACGCTTACTTAACTATTGTTTATTTTAATTGGTCGCGCCCGTCGTTAATTAAGTTCAGGTGTGGGATTAGGTCTTGCAAACTGGATGGTTTTTGGCAACTGAATTTGCTTCCAAAATTTGGATGTTATGTAAAAATGTTGTTCACCAAGATTTTCATTAAGATTTCAATTTCTTATCTATTCTGGATTAATTAATTGTGGACATTTTTTGTTAGTCTTTTTGCAAATTTCCAGAAATTAAGAATCGCAACAAAATCAAACAAGATTTTTGGGTCTTTTGAAATTGCCAATCTTGATATTTTTCTTTAATAAAAGTGTTCGTTAGAAATTAAATTTGCTACTCAAAGTTTTCAAAATTTGGATGCCAAGTGAAAATTTCGTTCATCAAAGTTTAAATGAAAAAATATTTTGGGAAAATTTTAATTTTTCATCTAGGATAATTCAAGATCATTTATTTCTTTAATCATTATGTTAGTCCTCATGGAATATTTTAGAAATTAAGTAAACCAAGGAAATCAATGAAGATATCAATCAACAAAGAAAAACATTATCAATTTTTACGAATTTTAGATTTTGGAAAATTTGAATACTCGTATTCTTAATCGCGGAAATTTCGTGGAAAGTAACATCATGTAAAATAGATGTATTTTGGACAATATTTGCCATTTCTTTCAAAACTTGGATGGCAAGTGTACAAAAGATAGAAGCCCAGAAAAAATTTTCTTATTTTCAGAATGTCTGGAATTTGGATAAAGTTTAAATCCTAATTTTTTCTTTGTGGTCAGCATTTGTTTGAATAACAAAAAAATTGAATTAATTGAGATGAGATTGCAAGTAATTTTCAAATTGATTTTAAAATTTAGAAGTAAAAAAACAAAAATAGCATTACAAAGAATTCAATTTCTCATCCAATTCTTGATAATTTACCAGTTCAAATTTATTTGATGAAAAAGTTTATTTTTGGAAAATTTGGAATTTGGAAAAAGTGCATATCGTGGTATTTTTACTGGCAATAAATTTTCGTTAGAACTAACTCTCAATCGTGGAAACCTCGATAAGATAATCGGGAATACAACAAACCAGAGAAAAATGAATGTATTCAATATGATTTACACAATCAGCCTGGAAAAATCAACGGAAAAATCATCGAGCTTTCAGATGCAGGAAAAGTTATTCATGAAATTTGCAAATATCATGTGACAGTTATGAGCCATTGCTATTTACCTGGAATCGCTTATCTCGCCGTTTCGGTATTTATTTTTGCCCTCTGCGCGACGTTTGCGGAGATTTTAATCGCGCTTCATGAATCCTCCTGCGAAATTGCATCCACAGCAGCAGCAGCTCGCGAATCGAAGCGATCCGCAGCGATATTGCTCGGAAATAAGAAAAACGCCGAGCGTAATTGTTATGATCGTACTACCTGGTACAGAGAGCGCCGTTGTCGTGAACGTCCAACAACGCCGCTCATGACGTCATTTGTTTTATCATCGTTCATATTTAATGAGGCAATAATCAACAACATCGACGACTTCAACTCTCGAGAAGCGATGCACCAACATCAGCTTCGGCAACAGCCGCTCTCCGCTGACGTTCGCGCTCACGTTTCGCGGAATTGTTTTTTGCGCGGGCTAGGATTTGCGGATATGGTCATCCATCCATACCCGAAGAAGAGGTCGAGAAGATGATGAGCGTGCAAATTTTCGGGGCCGCGCGCTGCGCGAAACTTTATGGTCCTGTTCTGCTCCTCGAGTCGAGGTGCAAAAACTTGCTCCTGAAAAACAATTTCCAAATGGCCCTGTTCGTCACGAAGGCCATCCACCAAACCCACCATTCATCCCGCCGCCAGGGGGCGTCCATCCATCGATGGTCCTCCATGTCTCCCATGGGCGAATATTACTCTTGGGCTCGATGTGTATTCTTATCACGTCCGACGTGTTCCGTGGAACGCGCGTCCGTTTTTATGTCGTCCATCCTTGCCGCGTCCACGCACGCATCGGCCCGAAGGACCGGTCGATTTGTTCGTGCCGGGTGCGCCATCAAGAAGCGACTGGATGCGCCCGAAATGGTCTTAGTAGACCGTTTAAATTCGCGCCGTCGCTACCAATCCAATAATTAAGACATTTGCCGCAAGATATCACGTTTAAATCAAGTACGAACTATGTTAATGGCTGGAGCGACGAAGAGTGTGCGCAGTTATGCGATGGGTTGTGGGTCTCTTTCTGGGTCCACCACAGCCGCCATCACCATCACCATCATCGCCATCGACATGATGATGGTCTGCCGCTTCTTGCTGCGCATGTCGATGCAAAATATTTCTATTATTTCATATATGAAATAAATGCGCGTGCCTCAGTGTGGACCGATGTTGTTGCACTTTTTTTGCGCGCTGACGATTCGCGGAAAAAGCGTCTCTTGCGGCCACGACGGGCGTCTTTATATAGAAGTTTATTACGTCCAATGCGCGCTAATGTCCTGCGCGGACATAACTTTTAATTGACTGCTATGTACGCAGTTTATCTCCTGCGTATGCCAATAAAAATGCAAACGGGCGCGCATCTCCTGAAATGAAACGAGCTCATTTTCGATGTTTTTCCAAAGTTGTTGTTGGGTGCATTTTTTTGTTGGGTGCCCTCTGGTGTTTGGATTTGCAAACTGATTTCGTCCTGGATGTCATTTTATGGAGTTTCTCGTATAATCGTTTTATTTATTTGTTTTTGGGAGGAAAGTGAGATTATCTAGTGTTCTAGTATTTACACAATCTACGCAAGTATAACAATATCAACTACGATTTTTAATGCGTATCAAGTCAAGATCTATGTCAAGTAGCGGCCTTATTTTGTTAGCATAGGCATCTCCTGAATCACATGGTATTTTTATAATGAGTTATGTAAGGCATTTTTCTCCACATTCTTTTATACTTGCTATAAATTCAAAATTGGACCCATTTTTGCAATATTTGCATAAAATTTTGCTGCCCATTCTTTTGGACTTGGTTTTTCTTTTTTCATCGAAATCAAGAATTCTTCTTCTGTGAAATTTTGACTAAACTTATATTTTAGTACTCTATGGAAATTTTAATGGTATTTTCCATTATCCTTTTTCAATTATAATATTTTATGTCTACCAAAGAAATTCGTGTCCTTTTTATTAATAAGTTATCTCAATTAAATAATCAAAACAAACAATACAAATCCATTCAACAAAAATTTTGAACTTGTTTTTCAACTTTGCAAAAGTATGCAAAATTTGTTCAAACCTAAAATTTAACTTAAAATATTTCAGGTACTAGTGAGCTAGAACGATATTTTCGTATATTTTCTGAATTTGTAACAATTTCTAAACAAAATCCACAGAATGGAATTATCCTTTTTTTCATATTATTCTCTATACTTGCTGTAGAATTTTGAAATAATGTCTAATGAAAAATTGCCTCTATTCAACAAAAGCAAGCAAAAAATAAACATCCTATATACATTATTTGAATTATCAATTTAAATTTAATATTAAACTTTATAAAAATTATCAAAGTTTTCAGATATTTGACTAGGACTACAGTTTGCATTGCTTTTTTGTATCTCTGCATTCAGTTTCTCATTAAAATGCAAATATACCTTTCAACTATTATTTTTGCAAATTCAGTTTATTGTTATCATAGTTCTACAAAATTGAGCCCTTTTCTGATGGAAAATTGATCTGGTTTAAGATTGTTATTTAGGGATAAAATTATTACAAAAAATAGAAAACGAACAAGGATAAATTAAAATTTGGACAGTTAAAAATTTTACTATTCGTGGCATTTATAATCTTTAAATTGCATGTTTTTAAAATTTTCTTGAAAACATTTTCCATGGTTTCCGATGAAAATTGGGAGTATATTTCTTATTATCCTTTTCACAGCTAAATTTTAATTTCGATATAACAACCAAACTAAATTCAAGATACTATTACTAAAATAATGACCATATTATTAAAAAATAAAAATGCTCCAAATTTCATCGATTTTCATTAAGGGCTAATCAATACAAACGTTTGAAACTTTTTGAAAAAAGAATGCTTAAATCAATCATTGATAATTTTACTTTCAATTGCTATCAAACATTTTTTTATCCACCCAACTCATTACAAAGTTACGTCAACTCAGAATTCAACTCCTCATTAAAAAGCTACTTAATTGGATCATCACCTATAATTACGTCATCTACAACAAAATCTATTGATATACGACACGCGTACAGATTCTCTCCACTGATAAGACTTATCATCAAGAGTCACGTTTGGACCCAGCCGAAATCTTTTACCACTATTATTATTTGCTTTGCAAATTTCCAACCTACTTAAAACATATCCCATGCCTCAAAAACTGACTCAGCACCTTGCGCGCCCGCAAAGCAAACCCAAAAAAGCTCAACCATCAGCGCCATGATTAAGATCCAGCCGCCGAAATAAATCAATATAAACATCGCTAAACGCTAATAAATATTTATTGCGAGGCGAGATCGCATATTGAAACACAATCACGCATCGTCCGAAGACGTCGTGATTAAACGGGCCCCAGACATTGCGCACTTGCGTCCAACTCCTCTTCTTGTCGCTATCACTTCTTGATGGGGCTTTTTAGCCAAGAGTGGCAACGAGGAGAGAAAAAGCGGGCGCGCCATAATACCAACCAGCACACACTCTGACGACCACTCTTGAGATTAAGTTTGATGATGATGCGTGGTGACAAACGAGTTTCGCTCGGATGCGATGTGATATGCGCTTTTTTTTTCGCGCAAGACGCACTTCGGATTTATCATAAACACGGCTGGAATTCTGCGATTTCGAAACGGCTTCGTCAAATTGCACGCTGCGTTCTAACTGCGTGCGCAAAAGTGCAGAAAAACAGTAATGTGCAATTATCGCGTCGTTAATTGCCGGCAAATATTCGATAGGGGAATATTTTGCCTTCGTTCTTGATTACTTCATTACCACATGACTACAGCGACGATGAAATGCGAATCGTTCTCGAATAACGTTCTCATGACTAATGAATGCAATTTCTTTTCGTTTTATGTGGAAACAGAATTTTTGAAATTTCTGCATTCATTTCAACTCTTAGATGTTTATTTGCCAAAGATATAAATCAATCTGGTTTTGTTATAAATCAGGAATTGACTTCTTGTTTTTTCTTCCGAAAGTGAAGGCAGCAAAAAAGGACAAAAACTCGTTTGGACCCTCGAATAAATTCGATTATTTTAGCATAATATTTGCAGAATTTCAACCGACGAACGTTGTGTAAACAACAAAATTCAGAATGATGATGAACCAAACCAAAATAATATTAATTACCGTATAATTGAACCGATTAAAAATAAGCGCCACTTGAGCTTTGATTATTTTTTTCTGGTTGATAACAAAATCGATCATTTCTTGATGCCTTAACATTATTTATACAAACATCATAATCGTACATCATATCATTGTTGGGTGTTGTTGACGCGCTAATATTTACAATTTTCATGCATTTTGTCATTTTCATAATAAAACAATTCCTGTTTGTCTATTTGAGCGCATCCAGCCAGACAAAGACACAGATGATGGGTAAATATTTAAATAATTTTGCTCTAGGTCAAGGCACTTAAAACGACGCACCATGATTATTTAATTCAATTATTTGTTTTCTGATTAAACTGAATTTTCTCCGGTAAATTTCAAGTTCACGTTATTTTCAGTACAAATCATGGTTTTACAACAAATGACAAAATCGAATTTTTCGAAAATTTCAGGATGACGAAAAAATTATCTTACCCATAACCAAAGCCAGCATTGCAATCCTCATCTGAAGCCATAGTACAGTGCGCACAAGCCGCCTTTTTCACGCAACGAAACGAAACAAGAACACTTGAAAAACTTATTATCTCGGAAATATCCCCTCGAAATTATCACGAATCAATTAAAGTTTTTTCTTTGCGCGTACAACCTTTGTTGGAGTAGTTTCACTTTTAGATTATCCCATGTTTGGAGTATGTGAGCAGACCGTCACTGAAAAATCAACATCAACCAATAACCGCACTTGTATCACTGAGTCCTGAAATTGAAGGTATGTTGTTGGGTGATTTGGTCCAAGTTGGTGGAATGAGTCGTGTAGGGAACTTTTTCGCGAGGACCCGCACCATCCGCTTCGTTCGTAACGTAGCGACTTCGTCGTCGTCGTCGGGTTGAGGAACACGCGCAGTCGCATCAACGACGGAACGTACTCAGTAAGCGGTGCTGAGTCGGACAGGAGTGCGGTACGTGCTCTGAGCGCGCCTTGCGTACTGGAACTGACTGAGTCGGGCGAGTATGACACGGGACGGCCAGGCAGGGTCGGGTCGGCTGGTGGGCTGGTTCAACGGCGATAGACCTCGCCTGCCTCGCATGGACAGAGAGAGCCTCCTTTCAGCGCCGCAAATCGGGGCCCGCAAAGTCGGCTTAGCAGCTGAGACAAACGCTGTGCGCGTGTGATGTATGCGGCTTTCGCGCAAACGCCATCTCTACTTTTTTTCCAATTGATTATTTCCATCGGGTTATATCAGTCCTGAAATTTGGCTTCCAAGTCCTCTTACTTATCAGTGATAAGACACAGAATCTGGTAACCTTTCTTCTAGGATACTAATAAGATTTTTTGTTCTGAATGCAATCCTTATAGTTTTTCTTAGAAACTTTTTTTCTGAAATTGTACTCCAGATACTAACCAATTACTGGAATCAATTTTTGCCCACTCTGAACTCTGTTAAATAATACTATTCTGGTTCTAATCAAGTACTCTTTTTTTCAGGATACTCTGGAGCTTTCCTGGTGTGGATGCAGTCCTTAAAGTCATCAAGCAGAGACTCTTAAGGTAAGTCAAAATTTATATCATGATATTTTTGTTGATGTATTATCAGTTGAGTCAATTAATCATTTTGCTGACTCTGAACATTGGTAAATGAAATGATCTGACCAAAAAAACTTTCTTCAGATCTGGATCGACTTAAAGTATCAGAAAATCTAAAGGAAGATGTTTTTGTTGAATTACAAACAGTTGAATTAGTTTATCAATTTACCAGTCTCTAAATTGGTAAAAGAAATAACCAGGTACTGATCAGATGCCTATCCATTCTTCAGAATATTTCCGATGGTTTTCAGAGCATTTGCAATATTTAGAACCTTTTAAATTTCTAAACACTACTAGTCAATTCTAGTAAATTTATGGTTTATGGAACAATACTTTACTAAACATGAAACGATTGTAAACTTTGCTTCTTTCTCTTCTTCGTATCTTAGGAAATTCATAAGCAAAATGACCTTATTCCTTCAGGATTCTCCCACTATTTAATCAATCACTATCTTAGGAAAAAATACTGATAGATGTAGACTTCTCTAGGTACCAAGAGTAGTTATCCATAATACTACTCATTGTTAGGTAAACGAAGATGATTCTAGTCAAGTATCCAATCTTCAGGTCTCTCCAAAAGGATATCAAATGAAATGGTATCATGTGCCAAACGTTAAGAATACTCTTCTATGAGTAATAACCCTTATTCTTTATCGATCATTTGCATTTTTTTTCTAAAACTGAAAGGATAACAATTTTTAGTAATATGTTTCTTCAGGAGAATCATAAGAGGCTAGTTCTTTGATGTACTAGAAAAATAAGAAGTATCCTATCAATTATTTTTACAATATTCTCTGAATTTAAAACGATAACAATTCGTAAGCTATTTTATTTGATGATAACTTTAAATTTATAAACAAAATGACCTAATACCAATCAATTAAGTTATCTTTTGGTCAGGCATTCAAAAATTTCTGGAAGATCTGCAACTCTTTTATAGCTATACCACAAATCATGGGCATAAGTAAAAAATTCTTCAACGACTAATATTTTATTTGAAGGTATACCAAATCCTTGAAGATTTGGCAAATAACAAAAAAAACATTGGTAAAATTCCACTCAGTTGAGATGTTAAAATCAACCATGATTTAATTAGAGAAACAAATTATTTCTCCATGATTTAATTAGCATTGGCATAATTAAAATTTGCGTCAGCATTGCCCAACAACTTGACGCAAATTATTCATACAAAAAATGAAGACTCCATTTACTCCTCTGAAAGAACATTTCGATATTTTCCCAGATTCTTGTGCAAACTCGGCGCTCACTGTGCGCCAGCCTACACGTGATCTATCACCTGCAGGATGGCTTAAGTCATTTGCAAAAGCACTTAAGACATCACCCGTTACACAATTGATCGCATCGCGCTTGAATTAAGCCCCGAAATTTGCGCACTTTACCGTCAATCTAACATCTAACACGATAACGGTAACATCAACATAATAATGAAAAGCCAGCAGCACATTTAAATACAATAAAACTAATTCAAAAAATATCATAAAGAGTTGTATGACACTTGGCATTCAACGCCCATCAATTTTGCGCGAAAAGTGTGAAACAAAGCAATGACAGGTTGCACTCAATATTCATCATGATAACAATGATAACAATTGTCGATTAAGTTCATTTTCTCCATTCGGATTTTGTGGCGATCTTTGATGTAGTTTCAACAAAACAGCTATAAAAACATGTATAGTGTTGTTCGTCGTGGAAAGAAACCAGAAAATGGTATGCGTTTAGCTTCAGTTGACGGATTCAGAAAGTGTCATCAAGCACATTTCACCAATTTCGCATCTGGATGCGATGTGGTGATTTTCGCATGGGTTGTTCAACGTCGCGAAAACCTCTTGTGATCTAGAGCGTGCCCATACGTCAACCAACGACCGAGATGACGCATTATCAAAGTTAGAGGAGCTTAAAATCCATCTCAAACCATTTAACAACTTTCGCCGTTAAACGTGCAGATAACTCGAAGATTGTTTTTCTTCACTTCTCGGGAAGTTCTCGCAGAAAACCAAAGTTTGGAAAGCATGAAATCACTCCATCTCACCAGAAGATGTTGATGGTACCATGTACGCATCCAGTGGGTCGCTAAACAGTCGAGTGGTAATGGCGGACAAATTTGAACGAATTTCCGTACGATGCGTTTTCTCGCTGCTTTTCACGCGCCGAGCAGCAAAGTTCATTCGACTTTGCTCAAAGAGCAAATTGCTGCTGGACTCGCAGCGCAGATGCTCCGCTGCTAGTTTGCTCGCTGTCTTATTATGATTATTATTATTACATTCATGGGAAAAATGTTGATTGTGTGAACCCCTTTCGCATTGTTTTCGAAATGATGCGGCGTTTGTGCGCGCTCCTATTCCGCGCGCGCGCGCGCACGGCAATGCGACTTAAGCCGGAATGGCGTGCGCCATGCCATCCATTCTCGAAGGAAGAACGCCAGCAAGGTTGGTGTGCTTCTTTCGAAGACGCAGATTATGGACGTATTTCAACACTGCGAGGCTGCTTGCTTGCTTTAGAACATGAGCAATGTTGTTGTTGGTAACGGTTTGCTCGTTGCTTGTCCTGCCATCAACTGCCAACAACAGCAGCAACAACAACAACGGCAACTGCGACCGAAGACCGAGATTATGCCGGGTAGAGAGTTCGTTAGTGTTGGCTTTAATTTGCAATTAGTGTGCTTCGAAATATTCACACATATTAAATGAAGATAACTGCATCGTGGCATCATCGTTTGCCAGCTGAAGGAAGAAGTTGATGGAAGGTGTTGAGTCAAGTAGCTAAGATGCAGTTTTTGGTTATAGGGTATTCTTGAGCCAAGATTGCTCCAGAATTTCTTGTCTAGATTTAAATTGACAAGTTGTTTGATTACTAACAGAAGAAATCTCTTGTAGTAACATGAGGTTATTAGTAGATTTATAGGGTTGAGGTATTCTCAGAAATGGGCCTTCAAGGTCTTCAATTATTTGTTTTGGATGGAAGGAAGATTTGATTCAATTAACAACTGAAAATTACTTCTGAATTTGTCTTCTGATTGTGAATGCAAATCTTGTTATAATTTGCAGAATTTCCAACCATCGAAAATCACAGTTTGCAAAGTTAAGAATACCTTCAAAATTTCTGTACTAAATTCCAATTCTAATCAAATTATAATTTACAGAATTATCTTAGGTTTCTAAATCTTGAAGATGGTTACTTTGACAATCAGTTAGATTAAATTAATAATCTATAATCAAATCAACATAAATCAAAGTTTACAAAATAAAGAATACCTTCAATTTTTTTAGTAGATTTCAATCGTAGTCTGATTACAGAAGCATTTCCCAGAAAAACATATAATAATTTGCAGAGTTTACAAAGTTAAGAATACCTTCAAAATTTCCGTACTAGATTTCATTGAATACCAACAAATTCTTCTTCTTATATTGTATTTTTCATAGTATAAAGAAATCAACTTACAGAATTTTTGTTTTGGAATTTGCCAATATTATAGCTTTATCTTCCTAATTTTGAAACTATTATTTTCAACTTCAAATTTAATTTCGTTTTTTTCTTATCTTCACATTCGCCCAACAATATTTATCCAAGTAAACATTGAAATATTGAAGTGATCGCAGTTATTCCATTCTGGTAATTTTTCTCAAGAAATCCACCAATGTTTTTATTGTCATTTTCGTAGCTAAAGACCGGTAAACTTTCTCAAAAGTCCCATGAAATCCTCATAGATGTTTAACGCAACAAATCTTGGCAAAGCATAGCAAATCAAAACAAAATCAACTTGTTATTCAGACCGGGACAAACTGTCACATCGTTTCATCCTCTTACATCTCAATACATCTATTACCAAGCCTTAGAAATCATCCATCCTACGTCTGATTTTGCCAAATTTACTCTTGAAAATCTAGAAATTTTCATAAAATATGTAAAAATTGAAATAATTCCATTTCGTTTTCTGTCGCGGCAAATTAAACATTCGCATCAACGATAAAATATGATATTCAACATGTGACTGTTTCACTTGGCTGAAGGAAAAGTGAAAATATGCATGCTTGCGTGTCATCGTTTTGTCACTTTTTATAATCATGTGGGTTGTCCATAAAAACCATAACATTTCACTCAACGTTTTATAGCCATCAAGAGTGTTCCAAATTTGAAGGAAAACTGAAGCTTGAACGATTATAAAGTTTCTTGAAACATTCAGTGGATGGAATACCATCAGCGATGGTTTAATTGGAATCGGGTACCCTTCACTAATGGGGTTGCTTCACACTTTCACTGGATCGTTAATTGAGGAGCGTGCCGCACGGTGTCTCACTGTCACTACACCAACTAATCATTGCATGCAAGTGACTTAAGTACATTCCGTACACGATGTCTCATTTCTCTTTGATTTCGAAAAGGAAAAAGTAAAATGGCAATTAAGCGTCTGAAAGTAAAAATGGACACACTCGATGCAACAATATTAACGAAGACGTTGTAATTTGTTGTTATGTCAATCTATGATGGAAGGGTTGTTGATGGTACCTTGTTATTTAATCGAATTTTCACACGAAATCGATGGCGTACGCATAATCACCACACACCGGATGTTGGTGGATGACGCGGACATAAAAAGTAGAAACGTATATTTCAAAGGTCGCTCGATGTCAAATGTTAATTAGACGTCGATGTTGTATAATAAGTCTGGGATTTAATAAAGTTTTAATTGCATTAATTGACGAATTCTCGCAATGATAACGCGTTTATTCAAATGGCCGAACGGTGAATCTTGGATTGCTTGCTGGTTGCTGGTTGGGTGTTGTTGTTGTTGGGTTGTTTTCTTCGAGGTGGTGATCGTATCGAATGCTCTTGCGCCTGTAGTCCTCTCCATGGTATGATTGCCAATTATTATTGACATCGAGCGTCGAAGTCGATTATCGCGGTCGTTGTGGTTGACTTGGGCGCCCGACGAGCGCGGTGTTGGCGACGTGTTGCGATTGCAATTTGCGTTATAAATTTATCGTAAATCACGACGAATTTCATATAATACAAGGCGACCGTGCGGCTGCTTTGTGCCGTGCGGCGGCCCTTTTTTCCTTCGGCCTCCGTTCATGCCGATGCAAATCAACGACGACCGGCGCAGAACGGCCAACAAGTGGCAGGCATTCGTCTGCGCATTTTTTCGCGCACCTACGACTCTTATCGAGGTCTCTCTAAGCACCTACCATCAGACGTATTGAAGACGACATATTTCCAGGTATACCTGATAAGAAGCTATTACAACTGATTCCAACAAGATTTCCAAGTCCATCCTGTAATTTTTTATTGTCCTTGAAGATCTAGATTTGAAGGTATTCCCTTTTTGTTCTCACTTTTGCGAAATTCCAGTTTTTCTTGAGGAACAAATTCGTTGTTATTAAGGTCCTAATCATGGGCAACTAATTGAAGCATGGAATATCAAATATTTTTGGCATAGCAAAACATTGATTCATGGTATGCCAAAAAGATGTTATTTTTATAAGGTGTTCAAAATGATTTGATTGGTTCAATATTTCAATTAGAACAACATTTTTGTTATTTCGGAAATTTGTTTCAAAATTTGCCACAAGGTACACCTGATAATCTATAGATCACTGTACAATCATGAGTGATGGTTGCGCACGCATTTCGAATCTATCGCAGGACGAATAAACAACTCATAGGCAAGAATCGCAATGAACTGCATGAATTGCGCGCTGCTGCAAAATGTGATTGCTAAACGAGCTGCGACATTGTTGCGTGCGCCGCACGATCATTTCAATTTGCTACCGTATATTGAGCTAATTTTCATTTTCTTTTCTATTTGGTCCTAACCTCAATAGTCATCAATAGACTTAAACCTCAATTCAAGCTACTCCCAGACTCAAATCTACTATCGACTCAAAAAAGAGCTATTTTTTGATGGTAAGGTCCAATTTTGGTCCAAAACGTTTTTGTATGACTACTGAAGCAGCTTCTGGTGATTCAAGCAAAGTAGACTCAAGTATAGTACTACAAGAATACTATACCTTTCAAGAGAACATTAATTATGATAGTTTACAATTGAAGGTACCCCACAATTAAATCAATTTTCGAATTTCAACGTCGTATAATTATCCAACATCCAGCCAAATCTAAACAAAAGCGACAAAACCCTTTCTGAAATGTCCGCAAGGGCCTCCTCGAAGACGAATGATTATTATTTTCTAAGCTGTGTGCAAGCACACACTCGACCGAACGAGTTGTGAAGAAGTCGAGACGCACGGCAAGCAAAATGTTTAAAGAGATGGAGTGCGATGTCCGTACGGATGTAATTATTTCGTTGTGCGGCGATGGGATCTCGTGAGAACAGGAAGTTACCTGACGTCACAGCCAACATGCTCGAACTAAAGCTTTCCGCGCATGTGTATGGCGTCTCAAAGAAACGCACCAAGTCTACAGGTGTTCTTGCTTGTATGTGCACCAGGTCGAAAGGTGCGCTTACCCCTTCGAAGCTGTCCACTTCTTCGTGTCCTTGTAGATACGTACCGACAGACGTATAGTAATACTTACCTATAACTTATGAATAATTTAATTTCCCTTCAACACACCGCCACATTTTTTCTTACTGTGTATGAGACTCTTTCATGGCTTACTTCTTGGCGTCGTATCTGGGGACCAGTTGTGTGCCATAAAAACGCGGCATCATGAATTCGATTTAATTCCCCGGACGAGAGCGCACTGGCGTAAAACGTAAAAATCCTTGCCTGAATGTAACGGTTTAATGGCGAAAGATCTGCCGGATCGATTGTTGGCGGTACTCGCGTATGCAAAACTGGTGTGTAATTGCAATTAGATAAATCGTTGTTTATAGTGCGATTAGATTTACGAGTCATCTGATTGTTTAGTGGCTGAATTTGTGGTGTAACCTGCGATTCTATATTTGTGGACAAAGACATATCATATGCTGATGCATATTCATGATGGAAGGTCAGAGTTGTAGTTTGAGAAATAGAATTACACATAATATTACGAAGCGTTCAAGGTGAAATGACCTCAGTTTTAGAATGGGGAACACCATCAGCTATCTACAGGTAGCTTATCATTTAATTATGGTATAATTGATGTGGTAGAAATATTTGGTTGTTTGTGAGTGTTTTTGGACATCAGCTTTGCTGGTACCCTCCAAAAACTACTTCTGAAGTCTTAGTCTCGATGTATTGTCGCCCAAGCTCCAGAATCATTTTGTACTGCAAAATCTTACTAGTTGGAGCAAACATCAAGAACTGAAAGATCTTTAGTATCTTTAGTATCATCTTCCACTATCTCCAATTAATCAAGGTATGGTCGATGGTTAATTACATTTAATTGTAAGCCAAAGAAGATGAACCTTCTGGTTTATGGGACACTAGCTTCCTGTTTGCACTGCAAGAATTTTTTTCTTTTGTTTTGCTGGTACCCTCCAAAAACAGCAAACCCTGCCATATTTTTAAAGTTCCAATATTTATAAATTGTGGATAATTACCAAGGGCTAAAAAGTTCTTATTGTCATCTGATACTACCTCTAACTAACCAAAAAAGGTTGTTACCTTTTTGATGGTTAACAAAACAATAATTTCCTGTTGTACTATCAATATTTTGCCCTTGTATTTTGATGATACCCTCCAAACACAACAACCATGTCATTTGTTTTAAAGTTCCAACATTTATAAACTGAGGATACATACAAAGAACTATAAGGTCCTTATTATCATCTGACACTACCTTCTATTAATCCATCATGGTAGATGGTTAATTTCATCTTATTGTTAGTCAAAAAAGACTATTACCTTTGTGGTTGATGGTAAGACAGTTTTCTTTTTATACTTCAAGATTTCGCCCTTATATTTTGATAGTACCCCACATAACAACTTACCATCTCATTTTCAAAGGTTCCAACCTTGGTAAACTGACCCAAAATAGACAATCACCTCTTGTAAATTGAACCCAATCTTAACACTGAAGAGAAATTCAAATTTTTGCCCATGCAAACATTTGAAAACAGACAAAACATTGCGAATGTTCGAATATCCGTGTTAAAACGATTAAAAACCAACTCGACCAGAAAGAAATCTCGTTTATGATTATTACGCCTTCGCGTTAAACGCCATGGTGCGTGAAGCGGCGGCATCTGCAGCGACAACGCGAAACCTCCTCGCCATGTTCACCATGTGTAGATCCATTCGAATTCGAAAGGGTTTCGCGTTTCTTCTTGCACACAGCGCCGAATGCACGCGATAACCATCTCACTATCGTTTTACTACAACAACGACTCTAATAACCCGCGCTGCATACTTGGTCGGTTTTAATGTCTTCCAATCATAAAGTTAACAACTGCAAATTTACCGTTCAGTTCTTCCGATCGCCACCATCGGAAGTCCGTCATTCGACAGGTACCCCAATTTTGTTGCAACACCTCATCTTTGCCAACTTAATTTCTATCAAGAGTAGGACAACATCAATCAAAAACCGTACTTCTATAGTTCAAGTAAATCCCGCATGTAAATTCTCCCACCTCACCTTCTCTTCTTTGATCTTCTGGTGATCTGATTCGAAATCTTCTTCTCTCATCGTTTACCCAGTACGATGATGACAGAGAAAAAGAGAGTCCTCGTCGTTCTCATACGCCAAGGAGACTTCATGCCGGGCGCTCGAACGGAAGTATTTGTAATTAGCCTAAAAAATTAATGTGGTACTCTTTATAATTATTAACAGATTAGAGAGAGCGAAAAACGCATTCACAGCGCGTTTATGGCTCGGGGAACAAGACATCGTCTTTCTAGGTGCTCTTCGTTTGTGGTTAAATTTCTTCATTGCGTTGTCGTCGTCAGAAATTGCGGGTATACCTTCAATTTGCTCCAGTTTCGATGCGTTTGAGGAAGGCGCTTCTTATCGGGAAGCAGCCAGGAGCCAACTTTGTTTGTTGATTTATTTCATGCACCAAAAGGCTGCGGATTTTACTGCCGAAGCAGGTCGTTCAAGCGGCTGCAGGTTTAACAGTTACCTTAGATGAGATAAGTTGTGGATTTTGCGATAAGGAAATGTTGCTCGTTTTATGGAACTGTATGTATGTGGTGTAGGTACGTTTTGTTGCTGAAGAAAATTGAAAGAGTGGTTTCGATTGGGACGAGGTATTTTTATTGGTTGGGTTTCTTTGATTGAAGGTTCAAAGTTCAGGGAGCTCTTGTTAATGATAGAATTTATGGTACCTCGCTAAAATTGGAACCTATGTAATTATTCATCTTGAATCTTCTTTTTGAGGTTTTGGAACCAATATATATTCCTTGAGCTGATTTGTAAGCCCATAGAAAACTGGAGGTACCCTGAATTTCAAAATTTAGGAAATGATCAACTTTAGATACAGTTGAAGATTCTGAAGATCTGATGATAAAATCACTTCTATGATACTCTTGAGCTCTAATGGTACTTCAAAAACATCAATTCATGTTAAAACCTTCTGAAATGATGACATAACCATTATTGAACCACCATCCCAAAAAGAATACAAAATGAGACCTTCACACATCAAACAGCTAATTGAATTAGAAATCCGAACCACTCTTCAACTCGAATAGGGTGCTTAATTTACGATTTCCTCAACATCGACATTTATAGCCGGTAGGCAATCGGTACACGCGATGCATCCTTAACGAACCTACCACCTAGAAGCAGCCCCACCCAGAAGACATCAGCAAACCTTTCTACAATAGTACCAAAAGCCATTCGATGTATAATACTAACGAGCACGAGATACAAGTGATCGATGCGATGATACCTTACCATTTAGAATTTAGATGATAGAGTACGCCGTGCGGCGGTTTAACGCTTGTGTAGTCCGGGGGCTTCCGGTTCCGGTGGGTGTTTGTTGATGCGCCGCAACAGCGAGAGACGCGGCTCGCTTCAGGTCACTGCACATCTAATTAAGATTCATTTCTTTTCCATCGCATCGCATCTGACTCGCCTTCGCGTGCGCGCTCTCTTTGTATAGCTATGGCTGTGTCTGACCCACGAAATGGGCGAGTGGATGAAAGTGCGTAAGTGTCATGATGGTACACCCTCAACTCAATGGTTTGAGCGGGCGGCTCGTCGCTCTTGCATAAATTAAATTCTGTGCGGCGCGAGTCCGAGCGCACTCGATGTGTTTGTTGTAGATGGTATGGTAAACTCGGGTACATAGTTCAGAAGCGGCCTACGCTACAAAAATAATGTGTAAAGGTGGACAGGATTAAAATTCATGCGTTCGTTATTGTAATTTATTAATATTAATGCAGTAAAATGATGTGACTAAATAGAAATAGATGTTTGTACTGTTGGCTTGGATTTCTAAGGAAGCTCGATGTTGGTCGCTTGGAAATAGTTTGCTTGAATTTACGACTGGTGTTTGTGACCATGTTGGAATTGACTTGCTTTATGTCAGTTTATTCAAAAATGTCGCTTTTGCCACTTCCAAATTATTAAATGGCAATGCACGTAAATATCAAATTTGAAACGTTTGGAAATGGTCCAATTATTGTTATTAAATTATGGGGTTGTTCAACTACTGGACCGATTTGTATGATTGAAAAAATGGATATCAACCCTTGCAAGATCCGGAAATACTCAATTTTGCAAGTCGGGGTACCCAAAAACAAAAAATTTCGTCTTTTCCGCTTATTTAACTGCGCATAACTTTTGAATGATTACACCAATTAAACTAAAGTTAGAACCAAATTGTAGGTCTTGACGAGTACTTTCCAAAAATCTATGGGATCATGCCCTTTTGGTCATGGGGAGACCAGAAATCGCGTTCGAAAAAAAAAATTGAAAAAAAAGTTTGTAGCGAAAAAAGCGATATGAAATTCTTAAAATCACTCGAGGTTTCAAAAATTTTCATATCTCCGAAACTAATCGACCGATTTGGATGATTCAAAGGGCATTAATAGTATATTGACGAAAAAATAACATTGGTCATGGTCCCGAAACCCTACGGGAATCGGAAATAACCGAACTAAAAAAATGGGGTCCTAAAAATGCAAAATTTTCGCTTTTTTTCGCGTCTTTAACTGCGTATATCTTTTTAACGGATAGACTAATTAAACTAAAGTTAGGACCAAATTGTAGGCCTTGACGAGTACTTTCCAAAAATCTATGGGTTCATGCCCTTTTGCTCATGGGGAGAGCAGAAAACACGTTCGAAGAAAAAATTTGAAAAAAAAGTTTGTAGCGAAAAAACCGATAAGAAATTCTTATAATCGCTCGAGGTTTCAAAAATTTTCATATCTCCGGAACTAATCGCCCGATTTGGATGATTCAAAGGGCATTAATAGTATTTTGATGAAAAAAATAACATTGGTCATGGGCCCGAAACCCTACAGGAATCGGAAATACCCGAACTTAAAAAATGGGGTCCTAAAAATGCAAAATTTTCGCATTTTTTTCGCTCTTTAACTGCGTATATCTTTTAAATGGATGGACCAATTAAACTAAAGTTAGAACCAAATTGTAGGTCTTGACGAGTACTTTCTGAAAATCTATGGGTTCATGCCCTTTTGGTCATGGGGAGAGCAGAAATCGCGTTCGAAGAAAAAAATTGAAAAAAAAGTTTGTAGCGAAAAAACCGATAAGAAATTCTTAAAATCGCTCGAGGTTTCAAAAATTTTCATATCTCCGGAACTAATCGACCGATTTGGATGATTCAAANCGCGTCTTTAACTGCGTATAACTTTTGAACCTGTGGACCGATTAAACTGAACTTGGAACCAAATTATAGGTCTCGATGAGTACTTTCCAAAAATGTATGGGTTCATGCCCTTTTGGTCATGGGAAGAGCAGAATTCGCATTCGAAGAAAAAAATTGAAAAAAAAGTTTGTAGCGATAAAAATGATATGAAATTCTTAAAATCGCTGGAGTTTTCAAAAATTTTCATATCTCCGAAACTACTGGTTCGATTTGGATGATTCAAACGGCATTTATAGTATTTTGACGAAAAAATAACATTAGTCATGGTCCCAAATCTCTGCGGAACTCAAAAATACCCGAACCTGAAAAATGGGGTCGTATAAATGCAAAATTTTCGCTTTTTTTCGCGTCTTTAACTGCGTATAACTTTTAAACGCTAGGACCAATTGAACCATAGTTAGAACCAAATTGTAGGTCTTGATGGGCACTTTCCAAAAATGTATGGGTTTATGCCCTTTTGGCTTTGGGGAGAGCAGAAATCGCGTTCGAAGAAAAAAATTGAAAAAAAAGTTTGTAGCGAAAAAACCGATCTGAACTTCTTAAAATCACTCGAGTTTTTAAAAAATAACATATCTCCGAAACTACTGGACCGATTTGGATGATTCAAACGGCATTTATAGTATTTTTGCGAAAAAATAACATTTGTCATGGTCCCGAATCTCTACGGGATATAGAAATATCCGAACTTGAAAAATAGGGTTTTGAAGAAGTTTATCTTAAAAATTGCGCTGTCCAGTACGGAAGTCAGATATAAATAGGAACAGTTGAAATGTTAATAAATAATCACACGTAGAACGTATTCGTGCTGCTGCCCCCGCGTGCAAAAATGGGCACAAGGTGCAAAAAGAGCAAGAAACTCATCGGTAAAATATTCATGCGGCATTTGGTATTCTTTTGGAGCGTCTCGTGCGCGTCCTTTTTCTCGGTACGTGTTCTGCCTGGTTGCTTGCCGCCTCCGGGCCGAAGACAAACGTGGCGGCTGCACGAATATGTATAATGCGGCAGTGTCCCTGTATGTGGGGGTTGCTGGGGGGGTGTATATCTATGCGCTGGAATTGCATGATTTGAATAAAACGTACGTTCGGCTAAAGTGGGCCGCCCCCGTTCGACGACAATTTCGCACATATATTTAAGCGGAATGGTCCTTTCGCATGCAAGCCGAATGCACCATGACCGCCGCCCCCGCTTCTCGCACGGCGAGATGAGCACCGCCGTCCGTTTTCGGGGTGAGCGCCGGACCGGAAGCACGTCGAAAAGAAGTGAAAAGAATGGAAACCATGATGATGATGATGATGATGATAATCGCGCTTGTTCGCTTGTGATTTATTGGCGGCGGCTCGCCCGGAATATTAAACGTAATGCGCCGGCAAACGAGTTGTCACTGTGGCGGCCGTCGTGGGGGCGGCTGCTGAATGCTTGAGAGTTAATATGTTATACGTACTGGACCTCAATATTCACTCCAAAGGACGAATTTTTATCCTTTTTTTTTGTTAGAGTCATCATAACTTTTGAACTAATCGAACTTTTTGAATTATTTTTTCTCACTCCAAATTTATGATCCCTATCAAAGGTTCATTGATACGAAATTATATGAATTTTCAAAATTATAATCTAAAATTTAAAATGTTGTTATATTATAACATTCAATTTCAAAGACGGATATCATTTGATAAAATGTTCCTTTCTTCAACTCGCAATTATCATTGCTTTCTTTTCTTTGCAAAGGAAACGTTGAAAACGACTTCGTTTAATTTTTATCGCCTCCCCGAATGGGGGATTCGTATGAAACTCAGCCGCCCCTCGAGCGACGAGCAAACTGCACGTATCCGTTCGAAGGCGCCCGATAGTAAAAAGGATAGTAAAATAAGAAGGATCGTCGCAATTTGTCGAGACAAGCGAGTTGTCTTTAACGCTGATGATGTCGACGTTTGTCGTCTCTCGCACAGTCGGTCAGTCGCATGCAATTGACGATATTTGAGAGCGAGCCGCCCCTCAGGTGGCTTCGGTGGCGGTGGTGGCGGCGGCCCCCGGCGGGCAGAGAGGGACTGCCATCCCAGCCACCACCAGCGGAGGCAATCGATACTTCTGCGAAGCAATCGTGCGAAGGCAGCCAAAACGTGAGCAAACGCAGGAAATTTTTCGTTTTTACATCGCAATTTTCGGCATCGCGAAACGCGCCGATAAAATCAATAAAATCAGGTGACACATACACGACCACTCGAAAAGTAAATAATCAATATTTCTTAATCTTGAAATCCCATGTGATAAACGAAAGAATGAATGAAAGGACTCAGAAATTTCTGGAATGTCTCAATTTCGATTTTTTCAAAGAAACACTTGTAATCATGCAAAACACGCACGTTTTTGTCGTAGAACCTGTAATTATCGAGGTGCAATTAGTGTGAACGCGAGATTTCTCACGTTCTTTGTCGCCAACACGTCGAAAGCGTTTCCGTGTCGAGTTTTTCACACCAACCCTCTACCGCGTTGCGGGGGCGGCTGAAGGGTGCGGAGCAACCGCATCAAACTTGGTCGAGCCATGCATTTATTTTCACTATTACGTTTTATGGCGGTTGAAATTTTCGAACGCCCCCGACATATTTGCCTCCAGCCTGATAACTTCCCCTGATAGCGCTCATCATATCTTTTCGCCTGCACCCGCCCCCCCACACGTTACTTTTTATTTCTTTCCGCGGTGTGACTGAACACACCTACAAAGCAAATCCCAACATCATACAGGATGTTCGCAAATCATCCCCCAAAAAGTCGACCAAATTCCGCATTGATTTCAGAAACATTTGGTGTAGATTTATATGATCGCGCCATGGTGGGGGTGGCTGACAGTTGATAGGACTCCCCCCGACTGGCTGGCTGGGAAATGAAAGAAAACCGCCAAAAAGGCAGCCGAAAGAATCGTAACTTGCACTCGAGGCATCTCAATGATTCGAATTGCAATTTATGCCTTTTATTGCGACTCCATTTTCTGTGAAGTCGCTGGCTTCGCATACGTGGCAATAAAACTGGGCTATCCATCCCCACATTTCAGCCGCCGCCCCCGCATATTGCACATACCGAGTAGCGACTTTCTCCGCTGCGCGCAAAATATGTAAAAACGCTTGTTTGTGACGAGCGAAAAAATTGCGTCGAGGAAATTCACTCTTCGTCCATGGAGTGAAAGAATACATCTCGCACTCGTGAATGCAAATTTCAATCAAAATATCTTTTGTCTACCAAACGCGCGCGCCCAACACCGCTTCATGTCGTGTGTCTGTGGAAATTCGCGCGTTTCGTTGTTGTACTGACTTTATGTTTTCCACTTTTGTGCGCGATTTTCAAGTGTTCCAACACGGAAATGTACTCCATACGCATAAAAGATCTTTTGTTTTTCCCTTTCCAATTAATTCTCCTGATGAAATCAATCAGACGAAGTTAAATACAAACATTTCATTTCCATGAAATTTTATAAAAAGTATTTTTATATATTTTCCCTGACTGGAAAAAGTAATATTTTACATCATATATCATCCAGATACACAGCGCTAGGGTTTTGTTTCCGGCGTATTATCCTTAGAAAGGCATCCAAACTGAAGAAACTCCACCACGTTTCATCCACAACACTTTTTTTACTTCAACATCCGCGTTTATTTATACAAACAAACAAGGATCACATTCAGCATCCACGCAATAGTTGCCTCCTTTTTCTTTTTTATTTTTTTTCTGGGATTCCTTTCTGGTTATTTTTTGTTTGGAAAACTCCTTGAAAGGACGAAGGACAAAAAGGGCATTGAATATGATAATGCGCACACGCAGTCGACACGTTTGAATACGAACACGAAACGGGCATACATGCATTTGAAATCTATAAATCATAAGCCATCGTTCGACGAATGGATGGATCATCGAAGAAACAGAAACGGAAAAACGTGATAAGACGCAGATAATAGAAACGCTGCAATCAATTATTAACGGAACCCTTGCGCGTCGTCGAACAGGGGCGACCGGATGTTTCTTTCATTGCGCCCTCATCCATATTTAACGGGTTATGAAGTCAATAACCGATAGATCGCGTGCATAATTCAAGGATGCTGAGGATTAATCATGGTATATGATGCATTAAAGCGGCATCTTCGGCCGAAAGCTGGGCATATTTCGATAATTCAGGACGAGCGCGTCCAGGACGATGATGTCGTTAATCACATCTTCCACCCGAAGTCGTAAATATTTCCAAGGATTCAACGTCAGGATCAAACTCACAATCTTCGTGTTTGACCATCTTGAAAATCTTAGAACTTCCTTATTCCTTCCATGTATCCATCCATTAATGATGATTTCTCTAGGATATTAATGAATGAATTCTAGACTTAATAAAAACCAGGAAATTTTTAATAGAAAAATTGTAGTGAGTGATTGCAACTTGGAATAGAGACATCTTCGTATACCATATCAATTTTCCGAGTACAAACTTATGCCTGGCATATCAGTCACTCCAGGACGACATGGAACACGTTCGTGTGTGTGCTATGTAATATGCGTGGTGTAACTTTAATAAGGCTAAGTTTGCCGAGCACCCAACCGCCACCATCGTCGACGCTTTCTCTTCCGACCGCCGCCCTTGCCGCCCCAAACGTGCCGCACACTCGTCGTATTGATTGCTTACTAATGGCCTACGCCAAGTAAATTGGTTCGGTTCGACTAAGTATATATTTACACATGAATATTATGCTAATATTGGTATGAACTTGCTCTAAGAAAGTCAACGTCGGCTCGTTTCTATAAGCACGGGGCGGCAATGGTGTTCAAATTAATGTAAAATTTTCTGGCGAGCTGTAAGGGTGAAAACTATCAAGTTTTCATGATAAGTTTACAGGCATGTAAGAGGCACTTATTCAGGTGTTTTAATTAATTTCTTGGAAATATTTTTCCTTAAATCGAATAACCGCAAAATATCCAAAACTATAAAAAAATGTTGAATATATCAATAGTTCAATAAATTAGTTTATTACTGAAACGATCTGAAAAATTCAAACGTCCTTTTTTGTTCAGCTACATATATGTATGAAATGCCAAAAAGTAAATCTGAAATTAGATCATGATTCGCTGAAAATTCCTTTGCTTTTTTCATTTGAAATTTTGCATTTTCAAATACTTGTTATTTCTCAAAATTGTCATTTCAAACTTCAGAACAATCGATAATAATAAACATATTTTAGAGACCTCGTTTTTTCCAGAAAACTCGTCTCACGATAAATGCATAAATCATTTGAGTGCAGACTTCACATCATCTTGTGAAGAAGACTAGTTTATGACTAGTTTAAGACTTATGTGAGCAAGAAATATACGCGACGATAGCAAATACGACTCGAATAGACACTAGTTTTATTATAAATCACTGACTCGATAGCGCGCGATCTGAATCTTTTCCCTTCAGAGTTGCCTTGCAAAATGATGGATTTCGAACCACTCGAACGCATTGATAACGTCATTGTCACTTATGTGTATTTCTTCCTTGACAAATATGAATTTATTTACGCCATACATTTTCATGAAGCATCTGTGACATCATTTAATATCGATTAGCCGCCATTGAATCGATATCGGATTGGATTCACTCGCTTGTCAATTTTGATTGATTCGATGCTAATACGAATGGGGCACATGCGTGGGCGGAACCCCCAATAACATGGCTTATTATCTTGTAATTTATCCGTGAATTGATTGCGCCATCGAGGTTTTGATTCCTTATCGAACACGAATCAATCATTCAATTGTCTTCGAAAAATGCCATAATATTTTTCACATAATATCATATCAATAAAACATGCAATTTACACCAATCGTATTTATGATTAAATTTTAAATTCAAAAAGTTTGTTCAATAACGATTTCAGTATTTGGGCGAAATCATTAGGCATTCAAAGCGTGCGCGTTCAATGTCGCTCGGAAATTAATTATTAATTATTGCGCGTTTTGGCAAGCGTCCCCAAGGGTGGGATGAGGGGCGGCAAATGGAGGGGGGTGGATCGCATACTGGTAACAATGCCTAATGAGTCTCGCAACGTTCTGATTGCGAACGACAGTTATCTGTATCAATTACAAGCACAAGCAGCGGAGGCATTCCATAAAAGTGCTTAATTAAATATTTTAATTACGTCGATGATGAAAAAGACGCGAAGACGCAGCCGTCGTCGGAGGCGGCGACTGCACCAACGACACAACGCTCTCTTTTGAGACTTAGCGATGCGATAATTAAATTCCTTTTTGCTAATTTCCATTCTGTGCTTTTGCGCGCTCCGCGTTCATTTCCTCTCTTGCCGCCTTTTAGTATCATTATTATTATGATTATTATTGCGCCAGTACTTTACTCTATTTGTTGCTATTTCGTTTTGCGGAGGAATCCTCGCAAGCAACTCATTAGTTGCAAGAATTTTTTCCACCCTCACATTACAAAATAGTATTCGCATTTTTGTCTATTTTCACACATTTTCATTAAAAATTCCTGGAAATCAAAAATTGTCATTTGAATATTTCATAAATAAAATTGAATGGATATGCAATCGATGTACGCAAAATTAATTAATCGAACAATGCGTATGCAATTTCCAATCGGATTGTCCACACGTCACCAAAGACAACACGTCCGTTGGACACCTGCCCGAAAGCGGGGGCGGTTATCACCCAGACTCATCATCCCTGATTATTGTTTACGTATTATTATTGCATAATCACTTCGCTTGATTGAGGAGGGCATCTGCCAGTTTCGATTGCGGGTGGCCGATTCAATTTGCTGCCGCCCCGCATTCAATCCTCTCGTATAGTAGTGATCGATAAGCACTGATAATAACAATTCACTCGATGCGAGCGACAAACATGTGCATAAATGAATTTGTAATTGATTGTAAATTGCGAGCACGTAAAAAATTAATAATGGATAAAATGCTTTCGATATCATCATTGCAACTTTTTGTACTTTGATGAAATTCCAAATTTGTGAACGTATATACGTATAATAACGCATTGTGCCTCCTCGATGGGCGGCTCAGTAATACAGCCCCAAACTCCCAATCACATAAAATGTATCCCAAATGAAACATTTCTGATTCCACGAACGAAATTAATTTATTCGAAGCACCGACCCGAATGAACATATCGACTATTTACAATATGTGATGCGAAGGGTGGCGGTCGTGGTCGTGGCGGCGGTGGCGAGGCGTAGAAATTTGTTAAATGTCTCCCCGAGGGTAGTTTTCCTCCGGATGGTGCGGTGCATTCGTCCGCTTCGACGAGTCGTATGATAATTCCGATGTGCGTGTGTGTGGTGCAGCAGTTCGGGGAGCGGCTCCGAAATGATGCCACCCCCGCCACGCCACTTCCATCGAAGCGATGAGGAGAATTATTGCCGTTGCGGACATTTATATCAATAAACTGGCTGGATTTGCAAGCCACTATCCACTGATCATATTTCCAATAAATCCATGCTGGCGTATTAGATTTTTCACCCCCCGCATGCCGCCCCCACAACCACCCGCTGAGAGTTGCCCAAGTTTGGGCGCCCGACGAAAACCTGGAATTCTTTTCACACCACTGCACGTCGCCCACATCCGACTGGGGGCGGCTGGGTGTCGATATATCGCGCTCAATATTGTATTCCTTCATCCGGGGATGAAAAACGCGCCCGAGAAAGTTGCGAACAACGCTCATAATTCATGCGCATTTCGCGCGCTAATGGACTATCTAATTGAGAATTATTCGCTGAAATTCCCCGAAAGTTTAAGACGTTGTTTCAACGTGAAAATTAATGCTTTTTTAAAGTTTTTTTTGTTATATTGATGTTCATATTTTTACCTATATATCGATTATTGAATTACTCTTAAAAACTTTTTGAATACTTTTTTTTAATATTATTTTATAGCATATCTAATTTGCGTTTTATTGTTTCAGAAACCAGAGGCATTGCTGTTAACTACAAGAACTTCTAAAAAGTGAGTACAAATTAAAATTTCCCCCCACTTTACACCAACACGAACACAAACAAAAATTGGATGGGTCATCTAGAATTTTGGGACTGTAGTTTTGTAATATTCCTCTTCGAATTTCCACGCCTTTTTAAAATACTCGTAGTCATGTGAATCCCCTGATTCTGGATTGAAATGAACAATGATAACGTAATTAACCTTAATGTAATCGTCGATAAAAACGGAACTAATAGGGTCAAATCTCTTACGCCAACATCAATTCATCCTTCGGAGTCATCTTCAGAAACTGATGACCTGCTCCCCGATCGAATATGCGATGGTCATAACGAATGAATGACGTCCAAGAAGTGCGCCCGCACTCGAGGGAAATTATTGGCGTCGCGGCGCTCTCCAGACAGGATTCGGATTCTTTCTCAAATATCAAGCGTGCTGGGACGTCACGAGCGCACTCATGTGCACCACTCCCGCGGTTCTTCTCGGTGGTTCCCCTGGTTCTTCACCACCACCACCAGCTACCTTCTTGGCAGCAGCAGAGGCGTGTGAATGCGGTGGTGGACCAATGCCAAGATTTATGTGCTGGCACTTAGTCATGTCATTAGTGTCTGGAAGCCCCGGCGCAAATACGTGCAGATTTCGTCCTTTAAACTTTTCGCAAAAATTCCGCCTCCATCGTAGAAATAATGGCGCAAAAATTCCGAACCTAGATTCTGCTAATATTTCGCCTCCAGCAGTGAGTGGAAACGTTTAGGAAATGAATTTGCAATTGAGCGGCGAGATACTTTACGGGCACACCCCGAAGAATTTCATCTTTTTTAAAGTGGAAAAGCATAAGGTGGGATCGCCGTAGAGGTCCAAGGGGACGCGAATATATCCGGAATGTGTGCACGTCGCACGAATACTAATCCACTTTGGGGCCGAGTCACTCATATCGGCCGCCTCCCGGAATTGTGTCCAAAAGTTTTATTCATGCCTGCACTTCGTTTTCCACCGCCCCCAAACGTCCCAAATATCCATGCAGATATATATCTGACACACATTCTGTTGTTCGAATATTATGCGCTCGAGGGTGCGCTGCACGGGAAAAGGTTGATTTAATCTAATTTAATCCGAGGAGCCGGGAAAGAAAGGAGGAAAACGTGCAAAACTCCTGAATTTCCATCTTAGACGCTAGGATTTCCACAAATTTCACCTGATATCAAATTCGGGTCGGGAATTGAGTAATTCAATATTTGGCACGTGAAATATCCATATTTTCTGAATTTTCTCCACTTGTAATTTTGAATGACAAAAATATGTGGAAAAATCTTTTATTTGTTGGGACATGTAACTTAAATTTACAACGTTTCTGGAACGAACGGAAAACGTCGCACGCGAATTGATTTATTCTAATTCGGACGCGTTTTCCCAATGAACGCTCCGAGAGTTTCTCGGTCGGGAAGTGCGCTCGAAAACCCCGATCGGGGGCGGCATGCACTCTGGATGTACGCCAAACCCAGATGTAATCCAACATTTTCCACTTGATTCTAATCTAAAGCGACAACCAGCCAAGTCGAGTTAATTAAATTTTGGACATTTTTTGTATTATCCCAACTAATTAAAAAAATTCCGGGAAAAATCTGCACCGGGCGCGAATTTCCCTGAAAGTTGAAGTATGTCATTTCGAAATATGTTACCAATTTAGAATTTTATTGGGAAAATTCCCGTGGAAAAAGTTTTAATGGGAATTTCATAATTTGCGGCTCTTCATCGGAAAAACCAATCCTCGAGGAGTTTCGTTATGGATTTTCGATGATGGAGGGATAGGCCAACGAGGACGATGTCCTGTTTTCTGTCCCCATTTGACCAGAGTCATAAATCAATCTCAATCAATATGCCGCCTCCAAGTGCGACATCGTGCACCACGCCAATCGCGGAATTAAAATCAGGACGAATTATTGCATTAATCTCATCCATGTTCGACGTCCTTTTAATCATGATTTACCATATTTTGCTTTTACATGTAACCACCAGGAAATTCCACAGGAAATTTCCATTTAATACAAAAAATATTTGCAAAAAATTTACCTCTTCATCAAAAAAAATCATTGGAAAATCTTGACTTGTATCCGGGAAAATTCAATTTATTTTTTCATAAATATTTCCTATCCTGATTTTTTTCGCATGGGCAAACTCGTTGATGTATGTAATTGTCCCATATTATGTTTACATTTTCCTATTACTAATCAACCGGGAAACTGCCCCAATAGAAAATTTTCCACTCGAAACTATTTTTTCACATCGCAGTAGTCGTTCAATTTCGCCCGAAATGAAGTTGAATTGTTGCCCGATCACGTCGAACCCAACGTGTATCGTTTGCATTTGATTGATATCCTTGATGGGCTTCCTCGCAAATGCATGGATTTTTCCGATGGCAAACCGTTGGTTGGTTTTTCATCCCAAACCCGATATACATGATGCGATCGAGTCAACCCTCAAAAATATTGCATAATTTTACGTTTGTTCAGCGCGCAGATTGCATTCATGAATTATGGACGCATTTATCAATTGGCGATTTTTCCGCACGCAAAATGCCATGTGACAGCCGTCAATATTTACTAAAATTCCAATTAAACCTTGAACCAAACAGGTCAAAAAACATCGCTCCCATCGCAAAAAACTTGGCGCAAAAAATTTTAACGATTTCATCGAGTTTCCTGGAATTTCACTCACGGAACAATTGCATTTCCCGTCGGAGGAGATTAATGCTAATGACACGTAAAATAAATAGTTCCCCAATACAATTAGCTGACGGGCGAGCGATGCCATTGGCAGCAATCTGAAAGTCGAATGGTCCTACGGTTGTTTTCCTCGTTTTCCGAAAACCGGGACGATCTTAAGAGTTTGCGCCTTTGAGCCGGCAACAACAAACACTCCTCGGTTCGAGGTTTCGAGATGTCTGCGGAGGAGGCATTGCCTCAGAGGCGTCGTCCTGCAGGAACATGGAAGAAGAATGGGAAGAAAAAGCCGGCACAAAATCAATCGAAGTGCAGTCGGTTTTCCTATTGTGCGCGTTTGCCAACTTTCAAGTCTTCCCAGCGCAAACAATGCAAATTCGCTAAGAGGCTTTCGGCGTCGCTTCAAAACAGACGTGATACAGATTCATTAATTGAATGCATAAATTCACTCGCCGCCTCCACCGCCGCCGCCTTCGATGTCTTCATTGCGAATTTATCGGTTTTCTCTTAGTTCGATGGAGAAGTTCCATTTAAGTCGGCTTTTGCTTACATATTTCATGCTTATATCGTATTGTTGTCATTATCCACTATCAATGTAGATTTTCAAGCATCAATTGTTATAAATTCTAAAGAAAGTAATTACTTAAACTAAAAATTTCAAAATTACTTATTCGTTCATTTTATAGCATTTTTTCTAGAAGTTTTCAAGTAGGGTTATTTCAAAGATACGGATTAATCAATGAGAAAACAGGAATTTGTTAGTGGTTGACATAAGGATCACAAGTGGGATCCAATTCGAGGTGATTTACGCCATCATTGATGGCACATCGTCGTTATCATCAAGGATATAAGTCATGTTGTCATACCAGTCACAGGAAGGCCATAAATCCCAATGGTCCTTTTAGGCAAATTTGAATTCGTTGCGACCGCCCCCTATCGGATAAACAAATATTGATCGATTCGAATCACAGGTGCAATTCGATAGCAAACAAATTTGCGTTCAGCAATTTCCCATCTTTAACTTCCTTTTTTTATTCGAAAATCATGCTTTTGAAAATTTGTAACTTTTACACATGATAGGTTTGTAAAATATTTTAAAAAGATCACACGCGCCAAAAGAAGTTTTCTCTTGAAAAAAATGAAGAAAAATAAATAATTGCCCAACTTGAAAAACAAATATTCTGTTCGCCCGCTGAAAAGGAAATAATTAAATTCCAGTTGCACTTGCAAAGTGCATAAAGAGTAATTATTTGAATTTGAACGTCGTTTTGCGCAAATTAACATTCGAGTTGAATGAAGGTTCATACGAAGCCAGCACCGAAATGCATTTCATTCGCCCGTTCGTTCGCTCGTTTATTCGAATGCGAAAGATCTATGGATCATTTTGCTGTCACAACGTGTAGTTCTCTGCCGCCCCCCCTCGAGGGGATTTCCAATCGGCGTTCGTTTGCGCATTCAAAACACGCTTGATTATGCATTGCAAATTATTATAATCGGCGATACAATGGCCCAGCAGCGCAATGCGGTTTGCAATGCTTGTTTACACGTTATGCGCTTCGATAATTTCGAAATTATTCAATGGGACCAGCGAACACATTCCACATTTGTTGTATACAAATCTGCGAGGATGCATCGTACGATTTCGACATCCATATTTCATTTCAATACCGACGATAATTTCGTTCCAAATTTAATCTCAGAAAATTACAATATAAACTACTTCAGAATTTCATTACATGTCTAGATTCTTGAATATTGTACGATTTTTCTTTGGAAGTTGACAAATCGTCATATGATATTGCCACATAATCATCCAAAGACGATTACGATTGGCTGGGATTTTCACGCGTTCTGAGGTTTTTAAATGATGCTTATCCTTGCACGATGGATATAAATCGAGAAATAATCTACTCGCGTGCATGACGTGCGCGCATCTTAAGCTCGAGCGGCGCGTTGAGACAGATAATAAAATCAGAAAATGATAAATTAACGCCTTTGCGAAACCGAGTCGCGAAATATAAATGATTTGGAACGCGAGCGCACTTCATTCGCCCTCTAGTTTTCAATTAATCATCGACTTCTTCGCCGCTCCGCGTTTCCAAGCCCTTGATGAACGACACCCCGCATTAAAGTGTTCTTCAGGTAGAATCCTTTTGATTTATCCCGTTTTTTTTTCATATTTGACCAGCGCCAAAAAAATAAATATAAAAAAATCAAATACAAATGTTTACAAGCCACAAAGAAAGGCCCAGACTTTGTCTTCAGAAACCCACAGCCATAAGTCAAGCTGCAAAGCCGCTTACCACTTAAGGGGTACTTAAGCTGCTTCCATGCGGAATCCTTCTCCCCCCCCTCTCGCCCTTGGGAGGTCTGGATGTATGCATAAAGCTCGGGTATTCCCCTACTTTTGGAAATTTATCATATTTTATGCGCGAAAAAGGAAGGAATGGTCCAAAAAAGTTGAGGATAAATCGGTGACGCAAAGTCGTAAAAATGGTGGAAGATATACAATTGATTTTTTAATGCAGAAAGCGTGTCTGCGTTCATTATTCGCATCGATTTTACTTGCGCGCGAAACGCGGAGAAAAACGAGAAAAGTTTTGGATGAAAAAAAAGGAAGCGTATGCTTGGATTGTGTCATCGGTCCTTGTGCATGGTCCTCTTCATTTCGTATTCCGCACGCTTTAGTATTACGATCCCGGCTGGAATTTAAGAGCTTCATTTAACACACGCCATTAAATAATTATCTATGAAGTGCTGCCGATCGAAATTGTCCTTTGGAAGAATAATGAACGGACATGAAATCGGTTTTAAATGTTTCACTTTTTATTTTTAGAGTCTTTGATTCAAAATCACATAGCTGAAAAAAAAACAAAGAAAGATTGTCGTTTTAGAGCCGTATAAATTAGTCCTTTTAAAACCTCTTCAAGGATTCTTAAAAGTAACAATAAAAATTTAAGAAATATTCAAACAATTTCAACTCGATAAAAACTCGTCGAAAATATGCGATTGCCTCTTACAACAACCAGCAAAGAAATGCACTAGGCGAGAGAGCATCAAAAAGCGCGAACAGGAGAAATGGGAGGACATTGCATGTTGACGTTGACAGCTTCTCGACGGATATGTCATTTCACGCGCGCTGCGCAATTCGCAAAGTAAAGTGAAAGAAGTTGACGCGCGAGTACTATCGCATCGTGAGTACATGCACTGAATTTCATCCTCCACTATTCCCTCATTCTTCCCGGCCCCGTCTCCCGGTGTTGGTGGCGGTGATGCGCGCCGACGTGTGACAGCCCAGCGTCGCCGGGATGAAAGTTCCAGAAAACGAACTCTGGAGGAGGAATGCATGCGACGAGGGCGCGGACGTCACATGCTGGCGAAAACTCTCGCCGGAGTTTGTTTGCGAATGTTTGTGTCTTGCGCGAAACTCGAATTTGAAACCTCTCTCTCCCTGCGCCCGGAATGGAAGTGGAAGTAAGTTTGTCACCGCGCTGATATCATCCGTCTTATTGTGGCGGGCGCGTTCGCCGCAGAAATCACATTTCCACGTTTTCTCCGGCTGCTTCCGCCGAAGGAGGCGGCGACGCACGGGGTGTGATGATGGAAACGTCCTATTTTCCGAGTGTCCCGTACTCGCCTTGGAGTTCCATATGGAACTCATTTAAATATTTCTCCTTGATTAAACCAACACTTCCGACAAGTATTTTCCGAGCTCTCGAAGCGGTGTCTGCATGTTTTCCGGTTGTATTTTACCGAAACGCGTATGGAAAACTTTGGAATGAAAATTGTCGCAGTTTACTTTTCCTTAAAAACTCCCAGGATTTGAATGTCATTTGAAATCATGTTCCCCATATTGTCATATCAATTTTCATTTTATAAAGATTCGAAAAATTTTTAAATTGAATCCGAGAAACTTCTTTTATACAGTTCAAGAAAAACGTATGAGAAGGATGTGTGAATGCAACGGACATAGCTTTAAGGACGATGAAAACTAGCGGACTCATCCGAGCGGATCGTTTCCGGGCGGTAAAGCACGACGTATGGCGAACATACACGACATTGGTGGTTCGGTAGTGGTGCGAGAGTGGTCCCGCCAAAGGTAATCTCCTCTTTTTTAAGAAAGTGCTAACGTACGACACGACGGGGAATACGGCCGCCCCCGGGAGCGGCAGCCGCAGTCTGGCGCGAAGTAATATAGCTACCATCGTTCGTCGGGAAGAGCTGCTTCCAGGCGCGAGCGAAAAAGCTACTCGTCTGACTATTACCACTTTGTCTCTGTAATGATCCGACCGCAGCACACACTCCCTTCTTCTTCCTGCTGCCTCCCTCTCTACGCCAGGATAATAGTTCATTCGTCTTGTTAGTTCTCTCCGAAAATTCGCAATTATTCTGAAAATGAAAAAACAATTTCCAAGTAAAACAATATTTTTTACTGTATCAGCCATTTTGAAAATTTTGAAAATTACCGTTAAATTTCAAATCCTTGGGAAATTGATCTATAAATTGATCTATAAACTTTGCGGTATCTTAAGATCATTTTATGACGTCTCAAAAGTAGACACGAAGTAGACGCGAAACGCCCTTGAGAAAAACAAACTCATCGCACTTTGTCTTCGTAATCTTGCCACCACCAATGCCGCCATTGCACATGTACGATGACCGCCAAAGTTCGCCAAAACTTGCCGCCATGCGATTTGTCGGATATTTAATGGCGAACAACGCCCTGACCATCGTTAGAAAATTGGCCGACGCCGCACGACGCATTCGGCTTATTGTCCTTATTGTGCAAGTTTTGCGCATCGATTTCCCACGGACGCGTCTCCCCTTGGTCACTTTTCCCTTTGGAGGATATTTTTTGTCCTTCGTCCGCCACAAACTTTCTGCGCCAGGAAAACGGTTATAATTCATAAAGCTGTACGAACGATATGTTGCTTTCTCGGCACCACACCGAACTGTCAGCCGTACATCTTATTGCCTGCTTACGTGTTTTTGTCGCCTTCCTCTCCATGGTCCTTCAGATCGTTATCCTTATGTTTAGTTAACCCAACTCGGTGTTATCCTAATATTGATAGCCTCTAATGTATATGGATTTATGTGACACTGACAGGATTTTTTGTTTGTCCTTTCTGGTCCGAGTTTTTCCGACATTTTCATTCTGTCCAGACAGGATAATGCCAGATTAATATATTTTTATAATCTTTTTAGAAAAGTTAAATATCTTTGATAGTTTTTGAATGGGACCTTTTCAAAATTCAATTTCAAATTTTTATCCTTAAAATTCTGTTACTTTTTTCATCATATCTTCCCTTCAAATCAAAATTTCAGCTTTGTTCTTGGACTAATTTCTAAACAATATGTTATCCTGAAAGTATATCCTTAATATTACAAATATCCAAGTTGCGTGATCCTTGAAATTTAGCAAGGATATGACGCCCTGCGGAAAAATATGCTGACACTGAGAGCGCACAAAAACAAGGAATAAATTCCTATAAGAAAATTCATTTCCCCGGAGGACGTTTTTCGGTTAAACCCGACTTTTATTCGCGTGGATCCCGAGGGCGATCCTGTGGGTCGTTCCACCTAACTGAATGCAATTGCTGATAAATCCAGAATGTGCGCTCAAACAAAAAACTATTGCGTGCGCTTAAGGATCTTTCCTTCCTGCGTGCGCGCGTGCAGTAAAAACCAGCGGCGGCGGGATCGTCGAGGGGCGGTTATCCCTGAGACAAAACCCTACACGTGTAGTCCCGTTCGGGAAGTGCATGCGGTCCGGAGGCGGCGGCTGTGGAGAATTTATTTTTCCGTAATAAAATACCGAGCGGTTTTAGTCGGTGACACTTTCGGCGCTCAAATTTACGAATGCGTATATTTCGCTTCCGGTACGAGTTATGAATGTTCCAACCGATGATACGGGATGGCTTGACAGATATTTTCCAGAAAAAAATATTCGGATATCTCAGAAAATATTGATATTATCCTTAAATTTCAATTCGTCATAGAAATTTTTGTATTCAAGATATTTCTGATATTTTTGCATATTTTAATTAAACATTAACTGTTTATTCTATTTTTTTTATCAAATATTGATTGGCCCAAATTTGGCCAAATTGGGGAAAATGCAATTTTAAATTTTTAAACAAAATAATTTCAAATACATATTACTCGCGCACATTTCAATATTTTCAAAGCAGCTTTGAACCTAGGGTACAGAAACCCAGCTGGAAAATACATTTCTTAAAGAAATGGGCAAAAAGCTCTCTTTCGGTTGTGTGCCGGAAGAGCACTTCAAACATGACTTTCCATTTGCGCAGAAGGCAGCCTCCACTTTGAATAACGCACCCAATAATACTTTAAAATCCGCTTTGCTTCGCATTCATTCGGCGGAAAAAGTGAAAAATCATTGGAAAGCCATCGCGAAATGAATACATTTTCATCTCACATCCACTCGGGCGCACAATTTCGGCGCACATCCGGTGTACGTGGGTTTCGGGGGGCGGCGGCGGGCGTCACATCTGAATGATGCATGCGTGCAAAAGCGGATTGCGAACGAGACCGACTTAAAGGATAAGATCCCACTCGCCGTATACCATGCAACGCCACGAAGGACGTGTTCGGAGGGTTGCCTGCCTGGTGGGTTGGTTGGTCGTCCAACCGCCCCCAGGGAATACATAACTTATTACGTGTGTGCGATATGTTCGGATGTAAAATGCGACCGAAGAACATGCATTAACACCGCGTAATCGCCGATAAGACGCGCGTAAAACGCGTTTATTTTTTAATAAATCATAAAACAGACGTAAACCCGTTTTATTCCAACGGGCAGTTAATAAGTTTTCCCGACGTATGCCGGAGTGAGTTTATGGCGTTTCGGAAATTGGATATTTATTATTCCCGGAAAAAAATATATTACAAATTGACCCCGAGAAAAAGAAGTGATAAAATCAATTCTGGAACACATTGCGGAAAAGCGATGATAACAATTCGTGTTTATGTTATCCTGAATGGACCACGTAATGAAAAGTCCGGGAAGACTTGGGCGCACGCGGAAATCCCGTTCGGGTATCGGTCGTCGCACGTTGCATTCGCAATTCGCACATGCGGAACACAATGAACTCGGCCGCAACTTCGTTGTCTGCGGGGGCGGGGGGCGTGGAGCGAACCGGAAGTGAGCAAACCGCACGTAGCGCAGACGTCTGCTGGGAAATTCGCGTGCCGACAACTCGAGCGCCGCCAACTTTTATTCGAACATTTCATTAACTATTCAATGCGTTCGCAATTAAATATTACGAATAGATCGACGCCGTGCCGAGGCCATTGCGAAGATTGCGAATGTTTCCGCATTTCCGCCAGCGATGAAATCGAAAATTTGCGAGTTCAACAAGCACATATTGTCTTCCGGAATTCTATGGCTAGGAATAAATCAATAAATCCCGTCGGTTGCTGCGCTGCTTTTCGTGGCAGTGGAGTAAACATTGACAACGAGAGGAGGGTTTTCCGGTCAATGCGCAATACTTTTTTTTTCTGGCAAAGGATCCGGGAATTGAGTGCGTATTTCCTGCTCGAATGCCTTCTGCACTTCAACTTGCCAAGTAGGACGCATCTCCATTTTTTTTCAAGGGTGGGGGGTGAATTACATTTGCTTTTGAACTAATCTCAAAGAAAATTCAAAGGATAATTAATTCAAAATCAAAATGTTTTTGAAATTTCGAAATAGATTTAATAGTTGTTGAGTTATATAATTTTAAAGTTAGTATTTCCGGTTTTCCGCCGCACGCAAAGTCAAAAATCAATTTCATGTCAATACCACTGCTCGAATCCTACATAAAACGACCATTTCCGAATGAAAAACTCACATTTTTACATCGTTGTTTGCACTTGTTCAGTGTCCATCAAGCGTTGTTTTTTGCCGCCGTTCAAACCCGACCAATTGCTGCATTCGGGTGCAAAGCTGCCGCCGCCCCCGCGTCAGCCAGCATCGCGCACTAAAAGCCGCCGTCGAACAAAAGTAGCTTTCGGTGTGTTGGGGATAATTTAATGCTCGTGTCGTATTATGAAAGCGAGTGAGTTGCGCTTTTCACGGACGGCCAAATGCGAAAACTATACGCGTTTCATTTGCTGGGAGGCGGCGGCGACGCTGGCGGAAAACATTCGGCACGAAATATTTCCACAACGCGCGATTTTTTCGAAAATGAGCGCCAGAGATCACATGCGGAATAAAAACCGACGGCGTCGAAGTTAAAGTTTTACGAGTTTTTGTCGGGAAAAACTGGAACCGAGCCGGGAAAACGCACGGATAAACGACTGAAATGGCAACATGCGCCATCGTCGACGGTTTTTGACGTTTTTCCGCGCCAACGAGGCCGCCGCATAAAATTCGCAGTCAATTAAACAATTGTTACCGGGAAGCGCCAGTTTTCCTTGCAGTTTTCCGCATGGGAAAACTACGCGTTTGTTCTGGAAATGGCATCGTAACCGTGCGTGCTGTGTTTTCTTTGATGTTGTGCTTCACGGCGCGGTGGGGAAATTTACAAATATTTTTTGCTCTAATAGTTGGCTTTTCTCATTATTTTCCTCCTTCCTTCCTTCAGAGTAGGAATAGCCACGCGAAACGTGTTTGATCTCGCGTATGACGTTGACGCGTCCCAACTTTCTTCGCGCTTTTCCGGCATCGAGATGCTGATGAGGGGGCGGTCGCCCACGAAAGTTTTGACAGCTTTCCAGTGAGTGAGGCTGAAGAGTTTTCGAAAAGGATTAGAAGTTTGCGTGCGCTGCTGCCATCGCCTCTGCGCTCCTCTTTTTGGTGGAAAACAACACACAAGCCTCTTCAGCAAGTTTCCCGAGTTCATACACACGAATGCACTCTGATACGCACAACTTAATGTTTATTAATACCTTGTTGGCAGTTTGGCGTCTGCAAACTTGTCCTCTGCCGAAATATACGGATAAAATCAAAGATAATTTTTCCCTCTTCTTGAGAGAGGGGCAATAATTTCGGGTTGGATCTTCATCGTAGTTCGCTTCATCGAGTCAAACTGATTGAATGTGCATGAGTAGATTAAAGATCAAAGGCGGATGAACGAGCAGAGCTCTGAGAGGTCCTACATCTATGCATAAGGATTAACTATCAAACATAATATAATCCTTGTCGGTTCGGGCGCACAACATGAAGACACGCGGAGCGGAAGTGACGTCGCATTTCCGCTCCGAAATTCGCTAATATTCAAATATTCAATGCGCACTCTGTGCCCGTTCGTTTGTAATATCGTTCCATGCATAAACATGACTTAATATCAATTACGACCACTTTGAGATGCTCCACATTCTGAGATAACAAAGCAATCATTGGAATGTATTCATTAGGATATTACTTTAATCCTTTTTTGAAAATTTCTAAATATAAAATGCGCCAAATGAATTGTCTGAGCCTTGGAGACATAATGTAGAATTAAATAATTAACGAAGGAAAACTGGAAAATCCATATCAAAGAGCTTGAAGGCTAAAGAAAACGCAACAGAAACAAGAAGTCACATCCGGTCGACAATCGCCCAAAAAGACGTCGAGTTGACTCGACGACAATAATTCCACAAACGCTAACGACCTGTTACATTATTCATATCGAGAGCACTTAACTAAATCCACTCGGCGGGCATAAATACATATAGCAGGAAGCAGGAAAAACGACGACGCTCAAGCGATAAAAACGCGTGGCGAAATGAAACGCCAAAAGAAAACCCCCCCAATGTTTCTCCCCACTTTCATCTTCACACACAACATCTCGTCCTGTTATCACAAACTCCAGAAACTGTATTCTTTTGGTTAGCATCACCGGAAATTCGTCCTTGAAACAAAAAACAAGCCAATAAACTAATTAAATCGCCAAAACTTTCGCTACAAAAACAAAGTTTCAGCCAATGAACGCGTTTATCCTTGAATTCAATAGCGTATACAACGTGCGAAAATCTCCCGCCTCTTGAAGGCAAAAGGTTGAATGCAATCAACGATTGTGAATTAATAACAAGTTCGCACTTGGACCGTAACCGCCACCACAGCCGCCATACACAAATGACGACACGATGGGGCAAATCATATAATAGTTGAATACAAATATGGCGCATTGCCGCCCCCCGAACTGAACCGAATGTACCAAACAAGCGGGCGTGCAAACATGGCGGTTGGTCCTTTCCCCATCTCTCATGGACGAAGAACTAATTTCATTTCGTAATTAATTCGGAGGCCCGCTTTGTTTATAACTTGTTTATACATACACTGAATGCTACGTCATTTGCGCCCTTTATCAAATCATATTTGTTCGAAATTGGACCGGAAATATCCAACCAATATCCTTTCTAAACTTGTTTTCTAAACTTCACCATTTAATTTTGAAAATTTATGAATTTCCGGGTGAGGGTTGTTGAATGTTGGATGAAACACCCTGTAGATATTTGGTGGACATACATAATACTCGGTTTTCATCTGAATTTTGTTATTTTGTGGCTTTTCTGTTGACGAAGTGCGGCAACAAGTCGCATGCGGTTGATTGTAATTTGCTTACGAATGCGTGAAATCGTTTAATTAAAATTGCAACTTTCCATATTTGTTGGCGTGTGCCCGCAAGCGCAGTGTATGTAATACAACCGGAAATTATGCTAGTTTACTGAAGATTTCAACCGGTTGACTAAATAATGACTGATTCCATTTTAATTTCGTACAATTTTATTACCAGTGCTACTCTGAAATTTATTAAAAAGTTCATCCCGACGGAAATGACATTTCAAAAATTTCATTGCAATTAATTTTTTGCATGAATTATAATAAAAATATTCTATTTTTGAAAAATAATCCTGAAAATATTCTATAAATTTTAGAAATCTACAAAAAGTTTGTAATATTATAATTTCTAATTGAGCAAAGATAAATGACTTCAAATCACTTCATTTCATACAAAATTTATTGGTCCTTGACGTTATGTCACGATGTCATCAAAAAAATTACATAAATCCAGAAAAAACTCATGAAATTCAAGGCACTTCTAGTTTTTCGCCCACTTGGCTGATAAATCACCCAAAAAATTGGTGACAAACGGCACCAACAAGGCTCTCGCCTAGTGCATAAAAAGGACTAAATTATGATTCGCACAATGATGATGATCATTTACAATAGAGTTATGAAGCGTGGTGCCGCCCCCAGCTTCAGCCGCCTTCGCACTGCGCATTTCTCGTCGATGCTTCAAGGTAGTTAAAGCCTTTTTTGCAACTTCAGTCACGTTCACAACACATTCACATACCACTGCCGGTGTGGATATTAAAGTGAAACGAATAAATGACTCGCGAAAAAAGTGCGAAGAAGCGAAAGCACTTTCGAACAAAACGCCGCCGCTGAATGCCGCCCCCGTTTTCTCCGCACGGGAATGAATAGCTGGCGATGGACGAACGGTCGTACCTGCAAAAAAAAAACGAAAGAAAATGTATGTGAATAACTAACATGTACGCACGGCAAGTAGGAGCAATAAAAAATACACGTAATTTCCTTTTTATGAGCCGTTCGTGAACGCGCAACGAAATCATCGTTCACAGCTTTTCCGCGCGCGGGTTTTTCACGTTTTCTCGACGGGCAACAAAGATGCTCGCACGCTTTCTTCACGCATCCGGTTTTTCCATACGTGAGTTACTCGGAAAATTCTTAGAAAAACACATTTCGTTTCCAATACAATATTGTACCGGTTCGAGAACGGACATTATCCGATTTGTACATCCTCTTCCTTGAACTGGACTGGAACCTAGAGGGTGCGAACGGGCAGGACGAGACAGGAACTTAATTACGTTCGAAGAAATTTCAAACTTGATGGTGGGAAGAGCAACGAACAAGTCATTAGCGCGAAAGGGTGAGGTAAAAAGGATAAAAGGGAAATAACCACTGCCATATAACATTAGATTCTACTAATTATCCTGTGGCAAACGAGCAACTTGATAGGATGTGCACGGCCATTGTTTTATAACAAAGACGCAAAATTCTCACGGCGCTGGATTTCGTTGGAAATGTTTGCAATTCAGCGCTCTCTGGGGGACTTCCTCGGAAACCTATTTGAACAACTTTTCCCGGATGATGAAAGAGAATTTCTCCCGCTTTCATTTCGTATCACAATTATGAAAATCCGACGTGTGGAAATATTAGGAATTAATTTTTGAAAATTTCCCGTTGTCAGCAGTAATTTTATTGCCGCCTCGTCGCGAACGTGCTAATTTCCTTGGGTTTTTCCTCGATGCGGGAAAGGAAGCTTGATCAAATTTCCCGTCCGGCACGTCGTCCACGAGTCTATCAAGCGAGCTTTCATTTGGGTGGGGGGGACGAATGCGTAAAGCTTCCCTTAACTCGCGAAATCCGTATTGAATTTATTTCTTCGTCTTCTATCGGCTTTCCACAGCTTCGACTCTTCTTCTTTTTTTTGCTTCGTCTTCTTGCTTCGGTCGTCGTTTTTTCCGCACGCGAGGAGGAGTCCATCGTGGTGCGTTTATCTCCGACGATGGTCGCCAGCGTTTAATGGGATTTCCGCGTTTGCACCGGACATTTCGACATGCGCGATGCCACTTAATGCGCTCACCAACGACTCCAATGAATTGCAAGAAGTCGATGACGCGATCCTTGCTGTTTATTGGAGCGTGTGGACAATTTGCTTGGTTGGCACATTCTATTTATTTAGTTTTATTTTTTCGCGCGTAGAAATCAACGAGTTACAATCATAATAGTTAACATGCAAACTTGCGGATTTCAATGCGTGTTGATTTCGTGTAATTTTCCCGACGATTGCATAAATATACCTGTTGGGGCCTGCAATGCATTAATCTCCCGGTTTTTCCCCGAGTTGTGTGCGCGAATGGGGCGAGTCAGCAGCAGACGTGAAGTGTATTGACGCGCGCGCCCTCACGGACAAATGCGTCCGTCGACAAGGGGCATTTCCGATTTGACAAGTCTATTAACTTCCGGCTTGACCCGCAGTCGGACTCGTCAGGTCTTGCATTAATATTAATTATCGCTTTCGGTTTTTATTTTATGTCAGAAACACCTGGCAAAATTGATTTCCCATCCCGGCCGGAAGTTTTCAGGATAAATTGTCTCAGACAAAGTCGAATAAAATAACGATTTTCCCAGGATAACTTTATAAACATGAATAATGACGTATTTTATTGTTATCTCGCTGGTGAAAATTTAACAAAACCCATTTTTCTGGCGGGATTTCACGGTGCGCTACATTGCGCGATTTTATTTGCAATTTTCGTCGAAAATATGAATAAATTGGCGGTTTTTCCATTGGCCAGCCGTACGTGTGTTTTATGAGTGCGCAATTGTGATAAATACAAATGCGTCCCGGTCGGGAACATCTGCGGCTGCGGCAAAAATGGCATTTTAATAACCACACAATCGCATTCGTGATCGTCGTTCGGCTGCTTTTTCGCCATGCACTCGCTGCTCTCTTTTTTTCCATTCCTCCTGATGGTGAGGGTTTTGTGGTCGACTCATATGCTCACCGCACAATGTAGCAACTTTTCCCGTATTTCCCGCCGGTGCGTGTATACTCGACCGACCATTTTTCCTATTATCCCATCGGCGAAATGCGCCCGATAATATGCGAAATTTTCAATATTCACCCGCGTCGCTGGTCGCTATCACGTACAGCTATTATTTTGCAATTTTCCCGCTTTTCACTAGTTTTCCCTCCCGGTTCCAGTCGCAACCGCATATGGACGCTTTTTATCTACCAATCCAATCGTATAATATGACCTGTGAATGCAACTGTATCGACTAATTTATCAATTTGATAGCGGATTAATCAATAAACATTTCACCATTCGAAATTTCATTTTGTCCTTTATTGAGAATTTAACAACTCTATTCGAAAACATGGCATTATATTACTTATTTTACTCCAAATGGGATGAAATAACTAAAATCTACAGGGTGTAACATTAATTATTGAGTTGTTCCCCAATTTTATCCCATTTTCGCAATGTTTTTTGAACGCTCTGTATTTAAATTTGCGAACTCATGAGATAGCAAGGAGTCGTATCTGCAAGATGGCGCAAGAAACGAGTGGTTGCAAGGACAATTCGCAAAGTAATCGAGCAACCGAAGACTGTAAATGGCAACTAGTTCGTTCGTGCAATAAATTGAAACGGATTGGACATGGAACATGTCGTCTAATTAAGCAATCCGTAATCAGAGCCTTGTTCTCGAACATTTTAGACATTCAACAAGAATCTTAACTGAAGAATTTCCCTCATGAAACTTTACATACAAAAATTTAAAGAAAAATTAAATGTTTTTATAAAACTTGATTACAAGTTTGATGTGTTCTGGAATTTTCCTTAAATAGGGGATTCCCCTAATTTTGAATTCATCAAAATTTTTCTTTATTTACTTCTTAAAATATTCTTTTTGAAAGTTTAATTTCATTTGAGGAAAAAGTCCTATTGAAAAAAATGTTACTTAGTATAAAAATTTCAAGAATTCCTTCTAGAACAATATTCAACTTAAACCAGTGATTCGACAACTTTGAAACCGATTGGGAACCAACTATTTTAAACACTCACGTCCCGATTTCAATTGAATGTGATTTAGGGTCGCAAATGAAGGATTTATGCGAGATTATTAAAGCGATTATCGATGGGACGTGTCCACCATTCGCGTACAGATAGACAGGGATGCGTATATGTCCTCTGTGCGAGGATAATGTTTGTGGCCGCGCTGGCACTTGGACAATCGGACACGTTTCTAATCAAAGCAAATCGGCGCCATAGTCCGAGTCACATCCCAACCTCTCCCTGCAAACTATTTGCGCATCGCTTCAATTTCCTCGAGTGCTCGCAGCTTGTTTGACCATTGTCCGCTGTCCAAACAAGGCCTCTCTCCTCCTCTGCATGCGTACACGGCCATAAACTATCTCGGAGACAATAAGCACACTCGTCGATGGTCCACTCTCGCCGCCCCCGACCCTTTTATATTATCGAAAACTTGACAGTTTTTGTCTGTCTGCCCATCGTCCAGGACGACGACGGCGGCCAGGATTACGTCCCTTGTGTGTTTAATTTTTATATATCGCTCGCTCGTTCCCCGGCGATTTTATGTGAAGTAAACAAATATCAGACGATGAAAGAGCTCTTCTCCGCGAATGGATCGAGTCAATTTATTTGCCTCGTCGTCGATGCAAAGAAAGAAAGAAATATATTGAAGTAAATGGAGACGAATTGCGTTCAGATATTTGATTCTTTGTGCTGGATTTGAATTTTTGTGTAAAATATCAGATTGCTTCTGTGAAAAATTCAGAAGGCACATTCAAAAACGAATTTAAAATTCTATAGGATCATTCTAATATTTGATCCTGAAAAAAAATTTTCAAAATTTCTTATATCAATAATTTACATTAGCAATTTTTAAATCAGCTTTTAATTTACCTTTCAGAAAATAGCATTAATTACAATAGATCCTTAAAATTTCATTCTTACATTTGTAAAATATCAAGATACGAACGTCTATAAATTGGCGAATGGTTTTCATATCTGTGCAATAATTTCGGAGCTCATTTGCAAAAACCAAAACATGGAGCACGTACAAGGAGCGAGTCCTTGTTAGCAATACTCGTCGAGATTATTACTGCCGCGAAGCGTATTCCGATTGCCATCGCCATGGAAATAATTCGTGTTCTCAGGTGAAACGCGGCCGTAAAAGCGAATTTCAAGTGGCTTATTGCCATCATCGCATCACCATTTCCATTCCGAACGCTGGTTTATTGTTGAGCACCAGCTTGTTTACGCTTGCTCCAAGACACGAGCACCCCGCATACAGGAAGTTGAGAAAACAAAACCCCGTCCGGGTGCACGTCGTATCGAATACCGACGCATTCGAAATTATTATCCTTAATTCCGCGCACGCTATTTCCCCGCCATAAGTTCCATAGGTAATTACCTTCATAACAATGAGCACCGGCCTTCAACCTCTCGTCTTCTTCTTGCGTCATTGTGCGCGGACGCCATTATGATCCTGGAGGCCAAATTTCCGCAAATAATCCGCCTCTCTAAGGAATGTTTTGTTGAACGTCGCACTGAATGGAATTTATTCAATTTAATTGGGAAATTTCTCTAATTTCCCGCATCGTGTCTTGTTATCGGCCCATTTGCGGTGTTATTAAACATGTTGGGTATTAGGTTTCTATCGGAAAAGGGTGCAAAAACGATTTGTTCGAATTACAAGCGAACGATGATGTGAAAATTAAATTGCAATTTGCGCGCAATTTTCTCGGGAAAAACAACATTTCCATACCTGTTGACATTGTCCCCAATTAAAAATCACCAGCTCTTCACGGCGGGAAATTGAAAATAATCAACGCAAAAAAACGACCAATTATCGTCGTTGTTCGACGAAATGAAACCATGCGAAATTCGCGAATATCGTGAAATTTGCGAAATTCCAAATTAATTTACGTTTTAATGAAACGACAGCATTGCCGTTCAATTATCCTCCCTACGAAAACATGTTCTGCGAATAATAACATCGTGGACAATTAGTAATTAAATGACAACTTTTTCCGCAATTTTCGCAAATTCCAGGCTCTCTTGAAACGCGTGGGTGGTTCACTTAGACGTTTTCGGGCTGCGCGGTTTCATTTTGAGTGAAATTATTCTCTAACTAAATAATTGGCTTGTTTGAGCGACGCATAATAACGGCAAATATGAGTTTTAATTAAGGCCGCCGCGGCCGGCTTTAATTTGCTGATTCTTAACAATAAAATTATGAATTCGCCCGCTTTGCCCGCCGCCGCCACACGAACCCGGATTTATTTACACGTTGGGCGGTCACCCACTGTTTGTTCATTAAGGAAATTCGCTTGTTTGTGGTTTTTCCATGCGCTTTCGCTATTTGTTCGTCCCGCTTTTTAATTAATATTCGCGTATGCGCCAAATTTTATCCGACGGTTTGTAATTAAATGCATCTTCATGTTTGATTGCTTATAAATCATGAGTCAGCTAAGTTACGAAGATAATGAATTCAGGGTTTAATTGGCCGTTAAATGTAAATTATTTAGGATGGTACATGATAATTTTCTAGAGGGCGTTGCATTTCAACCAAAATTTTCAAAATTGAATGTTTTTAATTTGCTTATAACTCAATTAAAACAAGATATCTCAAAAATTGTTTATAGTAAATTCAAAAACTATGAAATTGATTGTTTAATTTCATTTTAAAATTTATTAAAATTTAAAGTTATTACTATTTAAAGTTGAAATATTATTTATATAGCATTTTAGGTATCAACCAATATTATCATTCTGATTAATTGTTGATAATTCAGAAATTAATTTAGCTAGAGAATGGTTACCAAAATATTTGATTAGGCGTTTAATAAAGGATATCCTTCAGGATATACAATTCATGGAAGGTTTTAGTTTGACCGCTAGGGGCGCTCCAAATCAATCAACCATAGAAACCATATTGAAATTATGATGACAAAGAAAAATTCTGAAATTGTGCACAAAACAAACAGTCGCGCCCGAATAGAAAAGGTGCTAATCGCCATTATGGCCGATCTAGGAGCACTGAAAAGATTAATGCCTTCTTTATCTGCGATGGCCTAAACGGCCGTTAACGTGATGAACGGCTTGGCGTGGGTTTCTGATTGCAATTAAGATCGTTCGAATCCGTGGCCGCGCAGCAATCGATTGGCCGGGCCTCTGCACGCGCTACCTTTTCCCAGTTAACTTTGATGCCTTTTACGTGCCCCTTGCTGGTCATTCTCCTGCGTGATAAACATGTTATGTCCGCGCAGGGGGCCTCTGCCTTATTTCATCAAGTTGGTCCTATCTGGTCCCGCACCCATTCGTCGTCCTTGTTTCGCCCTGTGATCATAAACCGGCCCACTCGTTTAGCCGAGATGATGGACACGGGCTCGCCCTGTGTAGGTCCCTTGGGGGCCAGAGCCAGACAGGAAGCACGAGGTCTTAAGGCTCTCAGAAATCGCCGTCCCATAATTGAACGTGCGCGCGTAATGCATGCAGGAAGAGGTGGATGGCGTCGCCAATGCACCCGGAGATAAGAATGCAACATTGTAACCAGTGCATTTCAGTTTTATGTGCAGGCACCGGAAATGACTAGAGGTGGATGTCGTCCCTGTTCGCCGAGTGTACTAGCTACGGCCATAAAATTGCCCAAAAGTATTTTATGCCTGCGCCAACAAAGAATAAGTGCTTCTTCGTCGTTCTTTTATTGCTGCCGTTGGATTAAAACGTTTTGCCATTCTGCGCATCGAATAAAACGCCCAAATGCTGGATATTATCCTTGTTATACAATATGGCTGCTGTCCACAAAAATTCCTCCTTGAATAGTTCCATTAAAACTGATCTCATTTAAAGTATTTCTATCTGAAACCGGCAAAAATGATACTTAAAAATCTATAAACAAATTTTATTTAATTATACCATACGTAAATTTAAAGGATATAAAGTCAATGTAGCTAAAACAAGAAGAAAAAGTTCCAATAGGAATGAAAACACAAAACGACGCTTTTCGAATCGATAGGGATCTAAATCTTCTTAAAAGAGATGCCAATGCCAATGTCTGGGGGGTTGGCAACCGCCGCCTCTACCGCTAAACAAATAGGCTTCGAGGGTTGCGAAAAAAGATAGCAGAAGAGAGATCTCTAACGGCTGGAAAGACGCATTTTCCTTTATAACCTCGTGTGACCTCACGATAGTTACAGCCGTTTTCCGAGGGATAAAATGCCGGCGAATAAAACCAGACGCGGAAAAACAGTAGCGAAACGAGGGCAATCTAACTTATTACATGTCCTCTTAGCGTCGGTCCGTTTGCTGCCCACCAGGGGGCGCAGCACCCATCCATTGTCTTCACAAATCCCCAAGAATTCAAACATCGCATCGCTGCGCCTTGCGGGTTTTCTCTGAAAATATTGACGCGTCCCGCTTCATTGGCGATTGTTATGGTTAAAAATTAAAGAATTTGCTCGGAAAACAGCTTCGACCGGCGAAATATCCGGGCAATCAGCGTGAAATTGATTGCTTTATTTGTTTCGTCGACTCGCTTTATTTGAATCGCGCACCGCAACGCGGATCGTTTGCTGGGCGTGTGGTTGGTTTTTCCCGTTCGTTCGTTTTCTCCGCCTTCGGTTTGTACAGCGTGCCGCCGCCGCCGCCGACCAGCGACGCATTCCAATTACGTTTACTTTAATCAAACGTGCGCTATTTTAGCGTTTTTCCATGGTGCGCCATCAGCGCAGGCGGAAGATTACACTTTCTTAGGTGAATTGCTCGCAATTTCGCCCTCGTCTTCGTGTTGCTTTTATCCCACCCCCCACCCCCGGTCCATCTCATATCGATATCTATTTATTTGTCCATCGTAATATCGCTCGATTTTCCGTTCTATTTCCGCGTATTTCCTTCAGGCATCGCACCGAAGAGATTCGTTGGAAATACGAAAAAAGCTTTGTTTGAAATGATATCCTGTTTGAATCCCTGTTGCTTGGAAACCATCAGAGATATTAAAATTTTCTTAAGGACATTGAAATCACCAATAAATTTTCTATAAATAATATCATAAAATTCAAAAAAATCTTTATACTATCTGCGGAAAATGAGCGTTTAAAAACATTGTTTAAAAATTATCCTTTTTGAATTACTGTTTTGGGGAAACCTTCAGAAATTTTCCAAGTGGCATTGAAATCACCATAGTTTCACAATTAAAAACTGATTTCTCAGAAACCCTTCAAGGATAATAATCCCGCTTAAGTTCGGAAATAAATTCATGCTTAAACTTCGTGCAAAAATTCGCGGAACTGCAGCTTTTCGTCGAAGTGGAAGCGTACACCTAAGATTCTAATCCGATTAAATTAGTTTCCCGATCCATTGTGCTCGGGTGTCGATCTGTTATGTCAGCGTCTTGGCGTTATCCTTAAGCCTCAATGCCACCATCGTCGCCGCTGCCGCCGCTTCCACCGCCTCCGCATTGAGCTCACGACCGACCGGAGATAACTTCATCCACTCGACGACGAATAGTGTGAAGCATCGTCCTATATTCGACAATGGCGGCGGCGGCGAATGCATTCGAATACTTCATAAATATTTAAACGGACGCAGCGCGCTCTCGGCTTATCAACGCATTCGCACACATGCCAAACGAACGAATTGCAGGATGTTCGGACGCGTGCTGGACGTCCAGGATGCGTTATTTATTCAACAAGTGGACACCATGCATATTGATCCTTCTCACATTCGGTCGAATCCTAACAATTCCCATTTTGCATCGTTCGGGCGATCTCCTTTTTTCGGTGCGGCGGTTATCCTGGGAAAAAATGGCACTGAAGTATGCTAATATTGTACATATAATCAATCAATATGTTGGAGTTTCGTCCTGGAAATGTTATCTGCAATTGACCAGTGCCTTTTCCGGATTCGGGATTGTATAGCCGAGTGATTTGGGAAAAATCCAGGACGATTTGCTGGATTACGTCGGCTTTTGTCGGTATTCAAACGCGGAAAATTATGTTTGCATTGAAAGGGTCGTTTTTGAAGAGCCCTAGATGGCGTAAATATTGACGGATTCGGATTATTTTTCCCGTGGGTCTAGAAATTTTGTTGTCTTTCAAGAAAACCAAACATTTTTATCAAAAAAATTACATAATTAATGTGACAAAAACTAATATTATAAAGTTATAAAATTGCATTCAAATTTTATAATTCAAAATCCAATCATAATTCGTACATTATTGACAAATAAATCCCGCATTGAGAATTGTAGGAACCAAGAAAATATCCCAATTAATTTCGTTCCTATTGCGTTTGAAACTTTGTTAACAAAATTCAAGCGCAAAAAACGCGTTGAAGAAACTTTGCTTGTTAATAAAACAAAATTCCTCGCCGAATTGCGCAAAACAACGCCGCAGATATTCGCGAAGAAAGTTATTCAACCAAAAAAAAAATTGCTCGAACATTTTTCACGAAAACACGCCACAAAATTTCGCCCGCTCCTCGGTTAAAAAGTAAAAACCCACACGATCGCATTAGTTATTTATCAGCGCGAGGACCTCCTCTTCAAGTTTTGTTGATGATCCGCGTCCCGACGTCATCCATCGCGACGACGCCCTCAGTGGCGTGTGTTGTTGAAGGAGCATATTCCAAGTTTTCGCACAGCGTCAAGCGACGAACGTCGAAACCAAATTAAAACTTTGCGCGCAAAACAATTAAGCGCGCGCGCGCGGATTTAATGAGAAAGATTCGAACCGAATAGGCGCACATTCTGGAATTTCGTTAAAAACTAGCGAAACTCGAAGAGATTTGTTAGTCTAAGTACTTCATTAACTTATCACCCCTTCAGCCCATCCTGGGAATTAACTGATTTGCATATCAACAAAATATTTTCGAGCAAAATATTATTTATATTTACTTCCGTTTGGCGGCCACTACCATGGTGGTGATGGTGGGGGGTAATTCTGAGAGATGTAATTTACGAGCACGCGAGGCATCTCTTAATTACAACAACCACGTAATGGCAGAATCAATTTATTACGGAATTACTGTTCCGTGGACACACGTTTAATTGACAGCCTGAAACCATTTCTCATATGCTGCCGCCACCACCGCCACCGCATGTGTACACACATCCTCCCGAATCGCCAGCGGATACGTGTGTGCACGTCGGGCACGTACAAGAAGTTCGCCCGGTTCGTCGAGGTGGCGGCAAAACAGGAGAGATAAGCGCAAGGAGCAACATCCACCGACTGGAGTCGCCGCCCCCAGGAGAGATTATCTAACTCGCCCGAATTATACAAATTGAAATCAGGAATTCCATTTGGCGATTCCTTCGCTGGCTGGATGGCTTTCGGTGCGGAGGCGGCAGCGTCGGCTGCTTTTTTGCGCCCAACCCGAAATTACCTACGCTCGTGCGCCCCCAAAACTTCTAATAACTTTGCGCGCTCCGTTTTATGTGCGTTTATTCACGGACGGGGGCGGCAACTTTCTTCATGCCTACATATTACGTCAACGTCTTTCCAGACTTCTCTCTCGTCCGTCTCTTTTGATGTGCGAACTTTCCGGATTCTCTGACCTATTTTCATCATCATTACAATTCGCCCGCGGTGACTTGTTTTACTACGTTTTTATGATGATAAGCGAAAAGGTATCGCAATCTTTACCCGCTTGCCGCGCCCGTAAATTTTATATTTTCCGCCGATTCCTCAACTGGGGCATAAAAAAATAACCAGTCTATCTAAAACCCTTCAAATTATTGCATGTGGTCCAATGGTTTCGCCTTTCAGAAGGTTTTAAAGCCACATCTTAAGATTTGATCTTAGGAAATGCCTTCACACATTCTCTCAAAGAAGGAAACAACATTTATTTAAAATATTTTCTCAGAAAATTGAACTCAATAAGTCAAAAAATCTCTTAAAAATCTAAGAATTAACGATTTTTAAATGATCATAAATAAATTCATAGTTAGCCACCTCAAAAAAAAAATCATCTCATCTCGCTTCACTTACTTTAATGTGAAAGGCGCAATCCGTTTTAGGCAACTGCTTTTACGGCATTTTTACGATTATAACCGGAAGAAATGTAACGTTTTTCATCCGCCGCCCCCTCGAGATGAAACGAACCGCCCCCGCAATATATCGCGTCCATGGGATCCGCACGGATGTGTTGTTTGGTTAATGAGATGGTCTGGTCACGTCAAGTGGCCGTCGTTTGTTGGCCGCCGCTTCCTAATAGGAAGTTGTTCCACGCTCAGGCGACGGTGGCGGCAATGGCAGCAGCCTCCACGATGGCTGACCTCAGACGGGAAGTTGTCCGGTTTCGGGCCGCATTTGTCAGCCAAATGCAAACAAAGTCCGACTAATAATAGTTGAGTCCACTTTATGTCGCCGGCAGTAACAGTCTGCAATTGTAATAAAGTCGGGTGTGGCGCACAAACTAAACACGAACTTTTCAAGAGGCATACATTTCTCGAATTTTTGAAAGTATCTAAGGAATTTCAAAAATGTATAGGTTAAAACCAGGAACATGTGCGGGACTTGGAAATACCCAAACCCAAATTTAGGGTCCTAAAAGTGAAAAATTTTAACTTTTTTTCGCTCTTTAAATGCGTATAACTTTTAAACGGTTGGACAAATTGCATCAAAGTTAGAACCAAATTGTAGATTCTGATGAGCACTTTCCAAAAATCTATGGGTTCATGCCCTTTTGGCTACAGGGAGAGCAGAAATCGCGCCCGATGAAAAAAATGGAAAAAAAAGTTTGTAGCGATTAAAACGATATGAAATTCTTAAAATCGCTCGAGTTTGCAAAAATTTTCATATCTCCGAAACTAATGGACCGATTTGGATGATTCAAACGGCATTTATAGTATTTTGACGAAAAAATAAC
>JARJDZ010009571.1:0-11738 GCA_030264555.1 Aleochara sp. GC000083
AAGTTTGTAGCGAAAAAAGTGATATAAATTCTTAAAATCGCTCAAGTTTTCAAAAATTTTCAGATCTCCGAAACTACTGGTTCGATTTTGATGATTCAAACGTCATTTATAGTATTTTCACGAAAAAATAATATTGGTCATGGTCCCGAATTTGTCCGAGACCCGGAAATACCCGAACCAGAAAAATGGGGTCCTAAAAATGCAAAATTTTCGCTTTTTTTCGCGTCTTTCACTGCGTATAACTTTTAAACGGTTCGACCAATTGAACTAAAATTGGAACCAAATTGTAGGTCTTGATGAGCACTTTCCAAAAATCTATGGGTTTATGCCCTTTTGGTCATGGGGAGACCAGAAATCGCGTTAGAAGAAAAAAATTGAAAAAAAAGTTTGTAGCGAGAAAAGCGATATGAAATTCTTAAAATCGCTCGAGTTATAAAAAAAATTCATATCTCCGAAACTATTGGACCGATTTGGCTGATTCAAAGGGCATTTACCATATTTTGACGAGAAAATAAGATTGGTCCTAGTCTCAAATCTGTCCGCGATTCAGAAATACCCGAAGTTGCAGGATAGGGTGCCTAAAAATAAGATATTAGAACCATTGATGTTTAGAATCATGTGTCAATACTCTGAACACTCTCTGTCTATAAAAAGTTAATTCAAATCTTATACTGGATCTCATCCATTCATGACGAAAGTTGAAAATCATGCCGCTCAAGTTTGTGATCATACGCACGACGAAAAATGAAATTTGATGCGTTTCGTAAGCATCCAAAACCGCGGCCAAGAATACTCATCGTCCGCCCATCTTTACTATGAGATGCTGGTCGCGACTTCATCTTTCGGCCGTCTAGTACGAATCGAATTACCATCGAGAGATGGGAAACACAACAACAACCTGTGAGCAACAAGTGCAAGTAACAGAGTAGTCTTCGTTTAGCGCGTTTTGCGTCTCTTCAAACCGAAGCAAGTAAAGCAAGTGGATGACGTCGAAAATGACCGGAAACCAGAATTGGTTTTGTTTTATTTTACGCACGCTGATGAGCACCTCGATGCGCAAGTGCTACTACTACGCCGTATTCTTCGGCTTCGCTTTTTCACCTTCGCTACGTTTTTCCATATTCATCATCCATATAAAAACCACATACGTTTACAGAGTGTTCCAATTCAAACCACCAGCTACTTTCAAATTTTAGACATTTATAACATTCTGAGTATAGATCCTCGCCAGCAAAATATGATCTGGAGATATTTGACTACCAGAAACAACTTCAGAATGCTTCCATAGCATGAAGTTTTTTTCGTCGTCTTCATGAGTTGGACGTGTTGCAGGACCGCGGAGAGGAAACTTGTTGGCGGGTGGTCTCACCATCTCAATTTGCTTCCACCGTGTATTTATGCTTGCGCCGCCGTGCGCGTCATTTCAAATTTCGGTGCACGAACCACGACGACCAAGCAGATGAAGAAGAAGAAGACGAAGACGAGGAGAAACATCGGCGCTCACACAATGATGATAAGGCCGATGCATCATCATATGTATGTTGGGGGGCATGGCACATGGGAAACCGAGAGATGGGCCGCGATCGAAGACGCGACTCGGAGGCAAAAAATCCTTCGGATGCGTTTGGAAAGCGACGTTTCTTTTTGTATTTGGTTTCGGAGTCGCTGGAGGAAGGAAGCGGGGAGCAATCACAACGGGCCACCCCAAAGCGGCAGCCATACGAAAACGGGTTTCTCATGCCCTCGGAGATCGAATGGGAGACAAAAAACAAGAGAACAAAAAGCCCGGCCAGAACTTTGTGTTCGGGTCTCGTAAGTAAAGCAGTATAAGTCGGGCAACTAAACGTCTTCAACAACAAAACTACTGACAAGCCGTAATGAACCTCAAATCCCGCTTTGTTTCGGGCTGTAACAATGGTCAATGGTGATTTCATCTTAATTAACTTGCTGCTTCACTTCCTGTCAAATAACTGATGGAATTGTCTTATGAAAAGTTGTCAAAACTTGAAATTTCCCCAAATTAGAGAGTTTTTTCTGATTAGATTTCTATGTAGTCTCAAGGACATGGATGGCATTTTAAAAACGGTTGAAGATGCGAGTTGTAAGAAAATGCGGGGGCGTAATTAAAAACGTAAACGTAAATGGTCGTAATGGACAAATGATGCGGGCGCGAGAGTCTTGGTTGTTTGTCAAGTCGTGTTTTTTGTCGGCGGCATCTAACGAAAACAAACAGTCGGGTTGGATGGGCCCTGACACTCAAATTAGAATCGAATTGCATCTTAAGGCCTGGCGAGATGAAGAATAATAATCCCATGATGGACGTGCACGCCGAGGAAGGCGGCTGCACGAATTACGATCATCTTCAATGGTGCACCGCGGTAAATTTCTTCAGCCCACGCAACAACAACCACTGAAACCATACAAGTGAGCAGAGTATGTTTTTGAAAATTTCAAAAAATAAAATTTGACTCAAATCACTGTCTAAAAATCGCTAAAAAGATGCTAAGGAAAACAAAAAAATATTGGCCCAATATTTCAATTAGAAGAAAAGTTATAGCGATTTGAAGATTTTGTAAAAAAAAAACAACAAGGTACTGGTGCTCATTTTTTAATTTGCGAAAAAATCTGATATCAATTAAGCGAAGAAGAAAGTATTTCTTATAAGAAAAACAAAAAAATTCATTGGTCCAATATTCCAATTAGAACAAAAGTTATAGCGAATTGAATTTGAAAAAAAAACCAAAGATAGTGATTCTCATTTTTTAAATTTGCAAAAAATTATTTCAATTCAAGATTTAGGTAAGCTAAAAAGATGCCTATCTTTTCTATAAAGAATTCAAAAATCATAGACACAAAATTCCAATTAGAATAAAAGTTATAGCCACTTAAAATTTTTGCAAAAAAATAATGATTGACTTTGGAATTTTCTGCATTTATATTGCCAAATAAACGAAAATTTTCAAAATGAAATATTGAAACTTGAAGATAACTTTCTGTGACTCTAATCCGATAAACTTTTAGAATTATCCTGAAACTTTTCACTAAAGTGATATCCCATTAATTAATCATGGAAAAACAATATTTTTTGGCATGGGGCACTTGTGGGCAATAATTTGTCGCGTAAATTGCCCTCGCTGTCCATTTTGACAAGCGCTGGTGCGTTTAGAAGAAGAAATATGAATACGCCCGAATATACAATACATAAAACATGGGGACCAACAATGAACGCGTTGCGTTGTTTTTAATTTGGAGCGGCGCTCGCCTTCTCCTCGCTCGCAACTCTTTGGCCTGTTAATTGGAGGCGCTATATCTCGGCAGCATCACACAAAAGAGTTCAGTGGAAGTAAGGCCCCTGGGGCCCCCGAAGACGCCGTTGCCGGTCTTCAACTTGTTGCGGTCCATTTTTATCCCGCGGTTCGTATTTCGTTCATTTCACGTTTTTGTTGCACTTATTTGTGTTTTATAACAATGCAACAAACGAGCGGCCTTTTATATTCTGGAGTTCCCACTACGTTCAAGCCATGCATTTCTACAGGGTGATACCAAAATTGCATCCAGATTTCAAAACCGCAACATTTTTTGAAAAGTATAGTTTGATAACAGTAATGAATGCAACAAGTTGGTTACGATTTTTTGATTATCCTACCAATGAGGACTCTGTAGACACGTGGGGGTCGTTGGTAGATTGGTAATTTTATGAAAAGCGAACGCAATCTCGTTGAGATAGATGGATGGCGGCGGATCTTTTTGTTTAATGGCAGGGTAGCCGACATCATCGGAGCTGAAGATGAAGAAGAACAAGAAGAAGAAGAAGAAGAGTCTGGTCAGCAACGGCCGGCGTCAAGATACATCACTTCAGCTTGTCCGCTTGTCAGCCGGGCGCATCTGAATGAGAGCCACGGAGGAGTGCTAACGATAACGGATAAATTGGACGGCGTGAAGAAAGAGGAGAGGACCAACGATGGCGATGGCGACGAGGACCACGACGTCGACGACGACGACGACGACGTCGGGTACAAACGCAAATAAGCAAATGGGCCGACGAAGATGAAGAAGAATTGATATATCTCGTTAGTGGGCCGCTCTCTTCGCCGGCGCCTCCGCCAATGCAAGAACAACAACAACAAAAGGTTGCCGCATCGCGCCGTCTGATCTGGAGGATCTGATCCAATGGATCATCATCATCATCCACGCCGTGGTAGTATAATCGAACCGGGCGATTGCTCGAGGTGTTATTACGCGATGATTGTGATTATGGCATTCATTATGTGAACGTTTATGCGATGGATTTGTGTGCTCTGAGCATAATTTCAATCATTTCGAAGGAAAATTTATGAGATGGATGATTTTGAATCATGTTCGAAAATGCTAAGGATAATTTCCTATTAAAAGTCACTTCAAATCGACCGAATTTCTATAAATTGATGACTTTTCACTTTTCAAAAGTTGAAGATAGTGAAATTTTGATATGAATTTTTTGAAGAATGATTTCAGATCGAACTTAAATCTGGAAGTGCTAAAGTCTGAAGCGATTCTGTTTGAATTGGTCCTAAAGTGAAACGATATTTTGTAATAACAATTCAATTTCCAAAAAAAAATCGATTTGCCAAGAAAATATAAGGAAAAATCGATAAGAAAAAAAAAGATTAAAAATTTAAAAACTCACCAGAAATTGGTAACTACGAAAAATCTGAAGACTCCATCCACAATCTCGAATATCTGCAAAAAAAAACACATCATAATTTTCTCATAAAACAAAAACTTTTGCTAACAAAATGACTCTTTCTGTCATTTCCGTTCAACCAACTATACATCACTTTTCCTTTGTTGCAATCAAAATATAACCACTCAACGTGCATTCATCATGAATTGTCATCAAAAGACCATTAAAACAACAATAATTTGTTTCACTTGCATTGGCCAAAAAAAAACAAGTGACACACTTGCCAGTTCTGTGCACACAGCAACCAACAAAACTATCGTAAATTTCGACTTTGTTAGTGACTCCAAACAGTGAAAAAGCAAACACAATGAAAGTTAAACAATTTGTCGACGAAATGAGCAACGACATTGACCTCACTTATCCATTTCTCTCTCCAATTCCTTGGCATTTCGAATCCTTTATAATCCAACTCGCCCAGACTTCTTTTTCCATGGTAGTTACACATCGTTTTTAGTGGGCATGTAAGTACGCTTCCAAAACGTGCGAACCCAAACTCCATCCAGAGCCTGCGTCGGTCGTAAAACGACGCGAGGTGACACAAGTTCACAATGTCAACGAATTAAATGTGTAAACAGAGAAACGCGCGTTTTCTCCGGACTTGGAACACCGACCGAATGAAGACTTCGATGGAAACCGATCGCTAATTGTGCTGATTGTCAAAGCAAACAACACGAAAAGTGGACTCGAAGAAAATATGCTTTTCTGTTAGTAATTTCTACAACTGATGGTTTCCATCCAAAAGGTATCAATTAAAATGTGAAAGACTACTTGCACATTTTTTTTGTTGATGTAATAATGAGTCGATGGTGGGTAATTACAGGTATTATTAAATTTGCACGTACGAATTCGTCGCGGGTCTTCGTTCAACGAATATTTGTTTAGCATTCAGGAAGAGACAAACACACCAAGTCCTACTGACCTAGTGCAGAAGCACTTCAAACATCACATGCATGATTAAAGACTCTGCACGTCAGCAAACAATGAATTTGTGTGCAAAAAAACACCAAAGAATCGAAAAACAAAAAAACGTGGAGGTGAATAAAACAGAGAAGAGAGAAATACATAAATTAAGTGTGTTTACATGTTGTGCATCTGCAACTTGACATGAATGATGCATAAAATCGCTACAGACAGCTTTCATTCATTTAGTCACTGGTCGTAATTTACTGGCAGTTGTTCGAAATGTTCTTTGAAGTAAGTCAATGACTTGAAATTGCGAATTTTTTCATGCAGCAAAAATCTAAACGATAAAACTCCTGTCACCTCGATTTCAACTTCATTTCATATCGTAAGAAATTATAGACTTTAAAATTTCATATTTCGATGATCTACCAAAACAATTAACAGGTTCCAAATGAATAGAAGCCACTTCAGAAGTCTGGCAAAATTAAATAAGTGGTGAAAGTTGATTGGGCAACTCAAATTAACCAGTGCCAGTGCCAAAACGACAAATGATCATAACATCGCCACAGAAATAGACATTAAAATGAAATAATATTCCCCAGTTTTCATGGCAACATCGTAAAAACGCTAATTGCACGACGATTAATGCGCACATTGCGGTTTCAAATAATCCATTACCCATCATGGATTCGATGGTGATTAAAGCCTCGAATGAAGCGTGAATCGACCAAAACTCCTCAACGAATAAAAGCAGTTAAATTGCCAGCGTTAAGTTGTAAGTATTAACGACTAATCTGATATTGAATTGTACTAAATGGAAAAAACGCAATTTATGTGGTTGGATTGTACATCATCATCAACAACAACAATCTGTGTTGTGTGTTTGTTCATTGAGTTTCAGAACAGCGTGCAACCGCATTTTCGATTTGTCAATGAAATTCGGAGAAACGTGCTAATTGAATTTCGAAATTAGATGTGGAGAAAAGCCGCAAGCTAAAATTTCAAACGAATTATTTTTCTGTTCATTTTTTTATCAAGTATGAGAAGATTACTGAATATTTCATGTTTGATATTTTGAGTAAATCTAGAAAATTGTGGAAGGATATAGAAAATGGAGAAATCTTCGACGATTAGCGCTCAATTTCCAATTCGATGTTCGGACGAACGTGGCTGATTGAAGTTTTCCAATTTATTTCCTCTTCGATTTATAATTGCATTTCACCGTCAGACATGAAGGCCTCAAAATTATGAGATTTCTCCTTAAATTCATATTTTATACCGTGGATCCATAGAGCAATTATAAGATCAAATTTCAATCAATACCATAAAAATAAACAATTATGATTCAAAAAGGAAAAATATTGATTGAATTGAGATGAAATTTCACATAATAGATAAATTCAAGAAGAGTAACAAGGCAATTAAATCAAAGTGATTTAAAAAGTGTCAATAAAATTCAACGTAAATACATCCAATACTAATTATCAACGAAAGCACGTATGGGAATTAATCACGAAAGTGGACGTTGAGATGTGTTCGAAAAATATTATCCAACTATAAATTCACAGCAGAAACGCGACAAAAAATATATTACAAGATTGAATTATTTATAATGCATTTGAAAAATGTTTCTCTTCGCACACATCTTAAATAAATGCAAGCCAAACATACGATAAAGATGGAAGAAACACCTGTTGCGCTGTTTGTAATTAATTGGATGAATTATGTCATGTCATTTTTTATTTTTTCATTCGTGCCATAAACGCCGCAATAAATTAAGTAATAAATAAAATTAAAAACTGAGTTATTAGTATTAAAAGGCAATTTTTAAAAGCATCGTTTGTCTATTCAAATTGCTTGAAAAATCCAAACAATTTAGGGAAATTGATGTAAAAAAATATTAAAACTTCGTGTTTGAAATGCAATAAATTTTTGATGGTATTATTTTGAGAAAACTTTCGCTTAAGAGACCAATTTGGAATCAATTTCATTGTAAGAAGATGATACAAACACCAATGAACAAAAAAAAAGTAAAACCTCACGTAGGACACCGTAAGAAGAGGAAAAATATGGCAAAACAGGAAACGCAAACGACGCTTTTATAAAATAATACGTGCGTGGAGTGCACTTCAGCTTGTTAATTTACGTCTCAAGTTCAAGTAATAAGTAATAACGAGACGGGTATGAACTGGACTGGTTCTTGATCCATCATACGACGAGTACAACACAAGAGGAACAACAAACCAAAAGGAAAAAAAAAACGTATCCACAAGCGTGCAGGAAAACTAGAAAATTGCTACCGTTACTTCTTCTTCATCTTCAACTTCAACATCCATGGACTTGAGTGACGACTTGGAAGCGACCTCAGCGACATTTTCCCTATTTACGAGCTGGTGCGCACTTCTCACAAGTGAACTTATCTCATTTTATGCTTTTATTTACTCCTCGTTTCAGTTTTTACGCGTACGATGATAAGTGGCACTCGGAGCGATGTCGCTAAATCTTCATGCAAATCGCGTTTGGAGATTAAGCGCAAAGATGAACTTCCTGTTTGTGCTACCGTTTCTATTTCGCTCAAAGATCGCAAAGAATCCACAAGAAATTTCCCTGCTATTTTTCATCCCATTTTGCGAAACAATAATGAAAATGCGGGAAATTTAAGTACCTAAATTACCGTCCGGATTTGACAAGACAATTGACGTATGAACTCCTCCATGCGGCCACGAAAATTCGTTTAAATATTCATGCTGGTTCGAAACGATGATGGCAGCAGCGAAACGAAACGCAACGAAGAGGTGAAGAAAAAGTGCGGCAAAACGGCGCATTTTGTTTCCCATAATTATTCGCCGTCCACGAGAACAACAACTGTCATTAAATATATTCCGGCTGAAGTTGAAAGACGTCACGAATTCCATCCACATTCGGCCGAAAACGCAAACAAACATTGTGCCAACACACAACAAAGTTTACATGCGGTAATTGCTGTATTGTATTACGGGAAGTGCCATTAAGATTCACTTCTTTGCGAAATAGATGACCAAAAGTTTTTCAAAGAGTTCTACTCGAATAAATGACTCCCAAAATCTTAACATTTATTCTTGGAATTTTGCGACTTTGTTGGTGATGTTGTTTATAATGTCTTCGGATTGGTTTGTTGAAGATGATTGCATTGAGCAAAAACAATGCGGAGATAAACGAAAACAAACCAAATGTGGATGCGTTGAATAAGTTGAGCAAGAAGCGGCCAAAAACGTAAAAGAAATGACAAGTTTTACCATCAGATAAGGCGATAATATAGGAGGGCCTCGCTGTTGAAAACAATGTCAAAAACTGGCGGGTCTCTTCGGAGGTCAAGAAACTTGAACTCTTCAGCGAATGTATGTGCTCCTAATAAGGAACAACTGGCTGCTAAAAGGCAAATAAAAACGACTTCAAAAAGTGTAGTAAATTACGGATGAAAAATTTAACTTTCCAATGAAATTGCCGATATTAAATCAATACAAGTAGGAAGGAAAATTACCATATTATTAGCCACGAGTCTTCTAATTGATTTACCATAAGCGATCATTTGATCAACGATTAATTTTCGACCATAAAAGGGCACTTCATGTAGAAAGTAAATAAGAAAACGAAAAAAAAAAATGATAATGAAAATGTTGATCCAGTCGCATTTCAAACAAGTTTTGATTACATAAAAGCAATTAATTTCATGGTGCAAGTGAAATGGTTCAAGCAATCATATAAAAAGCTCAAATAGTTATAAAATCCAAGACATTAAACAACCAATCAACTCCAAAAAAACCCTTTCCAAAAAAGTTTTCCTAAAGCATTAAGCAATCAGATTTCAAACATAATGCTAGTCTTAAATCAAGGAAATATGACTATTGCTCTATTAAAATGAAAATGCACCGACTGAACCGACTGAACAGTCGATGAAACACGAGGAACAAGTTTAATTATAAAAACGTTTCGATTAATAAATCGTCTTGAAAGCACATAAAATAATAATGATAAAAATGGAAATGTGAGCGTCGCTCCTTTTAATACTCGAACGGGCTGCTATCAGGAAAGGCAAGCCGAAGGAAAAATCACTTTATATCCTCATAAAAGACCTTACGACTTTAATGAAAATCCTTGATGCTGGGTGTCGTCATTAAGGTCAACAACTAAACGCATTAAACGCTCTCGTGGATTCTCTTTCTCGCTACCATCGAGCAACGATGCAGTCCAAGATGCATGCAGCACCTATTAATGAAAATCTCATCAACAAATCTACGCGACAAACATCAAACGAAACTCGAGGCACGCAAAAAGCACGAAGCGAGCGATTAATGAAATAAAACAATTCTCGAACGGTGATGCTCCACAAAGATATCATCAGAGTGCGATCAATGGGATCGATCAATAAAATCGATTTCGATTCAGTCATGCTGGACATCCGCTTGGAAATGAATGAATGAAAACAAAACTACATGAAATTCTAACAAGTTGGTCCATGGAAATTTCAAAATTAAAATCGTCGAATTACTCGAGGAGAAATTACAAACGAAATGAAGTCATTCGGAAATGAATGTAGTCAACGAAATTGCTGCTCTTATTTCCTCGTGGATTTGATTACTAGACTTCGACGATGCTGGTTTTTCGATTGTCTTTTTTGCAATTGGCGCGCGCGCGCGCGCGCGTTCGACTAGTAATTGCGATTGTCATTTTCTCTTAATTACCTCCTGTTTCGTGGCGTGTCCGCCTCAGCGAATGGGTGAAAAAAGTGAATCTTGCCTTAATGTGATAGCAATCGAAAGCAGCTCGAGCAACCACATAAATATCTGTAGCAGCAAAGCGACACACAGCCTCTCAGCGCACGCTTCCTTACCTAGATGAGGAAAGAGTTGAAAGAAAAGTCACCGCGCGGATCGAATTAGAATTGGTGATTCAAGGTGAAAGTCGACAATCGTCGATTCGATCGAGAGCGGCCGCGACAACGAGAGCAAAACGCCCGATGAAGTATCAGAAGAAGTAGAAAAAAAAAAAACGCGGCGTTACGTGAATCTAGACTAAGGTGCTGAAAAAAGACGCCTACTTCGAGGTGATTAAACGTTCATTTGGACAATTAATTAATGTTCTTGTTGGTTGTTAACAGATACTAGTTTTTTCGTATAGAAGAATCGAGATGAAATGATATTTTGAGGAGAAAATTAATAATTTGGAATCGACTTTTAGTTCTTTTTTCTGGCAATTAAGAACTTGTTCTATCTTGAATGTTTTAATTGACTTCCGAGTTTCTGATATTGGCAAAGATTAAAAAACTTATATGTATTTACTTAAGATCACACTTTTTTTCGCTCATTTAACTGCAAATAACTTTTAAAGGATTGGACCAATTAAACTAAAGTTGGAACCAAATTGTAGATCTTGAAGAGCACTTTCCAAAAATCTATGGGTTCATGCCCTTTTGACAATGTGGAGAGCAGAAATCGCCTTCGAAGAAAAAAATTGAAAAAAAAGTTTGTAACGTAAAAAGCGATAGGAAATTCTTAAAATCACTTGAGATTTCAAAAATTTTCATATCTCCGAAACTAATGGACCGATTTGGGTGATTCAAGCGGCATTTATGGTAATTTGGCGAAAAAATAACATTGGTCATGGTCCCGAATGTCTGCGGGACCCGGAAATACCCGAACCAGAAAAATGGGGTTCTAAAAATGCAAAATTTTCGCTTTTTTTCGCGTCTTAAACTGCGTATAACTTTTAAACAGTTCGGCCAATTGAACTAAAATTGGAACTAAATCGTAGGTCTTGATGAGTACTTTCCAAAAATGTATGGGTTTATGTATGGGAGACCGGAAATCGCGTTCGAAGAAAAAAATTAAAAAAAAAGTTTGTAGCGATAAAAACAATATGAAATTCTTAAATTCGCTCGACTTTTCAAAAATTTTCATATCTCCGAAACTACTGGTTCGATTTTGATGATTCAAACGGCATTTATAGTATTTTAACGAAAAAATCACATTGGTCATGGTCCCGAATTTGTCCGGGACCCGGAAATACCCGAACCAGAAAAATGGGGTTCTAAAAATGCAAAATTTTCGCTTTTTTTCGCGTGTTTAACTGCGTA
>JARJDZ010009575.1:0-10748 GCA_030264555.1 Aleochara sp. GC000083
AAAATCAGTCTACTCATTGCCATAAACAAAATGCATGATTTTTCTTTATTGATTACCGAAGCATATGTTATGTTGACATAATGATTGAATAAATCAAATCGAAAACACAACCCGACATGATGATGACACATCATCCAATTTGATCGCCCTATCTGCCTCATTGCCCATACACTTGGGGTTTTACTTTCCATCCAGCGTGGGTGCACCCCTGCGTTTAGTTTGATGTCAACACAATCAAATCACCAATCATCATCACCACCACCATCACAACATGCGAATGATTATGATCAAACACTTGCATCATATTCACTTACTTGCTAGATATAATTTACTCAATAGGTCACTTGCTCTATCATTTCGAATCAATTTTAACAAATACCATCACATATCTTATGTTCACGCCAGAAAATTAATTTGGAAGCAAACTAATTTTACAACCGAGTGGCAGGTAGAACAGTCATTGCGGGAAATCAATGTTTTATAGAGTGTTCGTTTCGTTGGTCCTTCGACGAGGTGGGCACTAGAACGAGATTTGGTGCATCCTACCCAACATTATAGCACGGCAGTAGCGAGCAGTTGACTAGACTGTTGAACAAATAGTGGTTGCATTCGAGTGCTTGTTTGTTTGGTTCGTTGCTTTTTGTTTACATTTTGGTCGTGCTTCATTTACCACCCGTGTTAATGCTGCCACTGCCATCGTGCACGATTAGACCTCAGTTTGATGGCACCCAACTTTTATCAATGTACACACTTAATTCTAATTTCATGCGTTCAAGCAAATTACATGGGTACACAAATTTCGATGAAAATTTCACTTTATAATTGGTTTTTGTTGACCATTCAAATACAAACATATTGATTCCTACAAGAAATGTGATGTTTAATTTTATAATACGTGTGGGATAATCACACTAAGATCACTAGTTTCATAATGATTCATTTTTATCCTAGAATATTCACATAATCTTTTCTTATTATAAATACTATAAATGACGTTTTGAAGGACTACATTGATAATTTATTTTAGACAATACATCGTTATAGTAATTTGTCACGCACATTTCAATAATTTGATGTACATATTTTCATTTGCTTTTCTGAACCAAGAGAATACAGGTACACTACTGATTAAGATATCACCAAATGCATTTTCAGTGCAGGGAACTTTATCTTTGAGGAATATGTCAAATTTTTTTCCTATCTCCTATCTATCGTCAAAATTATGCCAAAAAGTTTATGCCAAATTGAAGGAAATAATTGTAACGATTCTAATTTGCATACTCATTCATTCTGTATTCATACCTCTACCCGATAAGTCATAATGACAGTTCGCAATCGAAATTATTAATCAGCGTAAACTTTTTGGAAACAAGGTAGCGACTTGTTTATACTAACTGTTCGAAGAACTTCTGACTGCTGAAAATCGTGCAACATCTGCACTGATTATTATTGCAAAGTAAAAAGAAATACGTCGAATTGAAATGGTTCGACCAATTATATCAATGTTTCAAATTGTAGGTCTTAATGAGCAATTTCCAAATATGTGTAGCTTCATGCATTTTTGGCTTTTGGGAGAGCCGAAATCGCATTCGAAAAAAAAATTGAAAAAGAGTTGATAGCGTAAACCGCGATATGAAATTCTAAAAATCAGTCGAGTTTTCAAACTTTTCATCTCCGAAACCACACTGGACAGATTTGGATTATTCAGACGGCATTTACCATAATTTAACGAAAATAGCAATGGTCATGGCCCCAAATCTGTGCAGGATTCAGACTTTTATTTCTTGATGAACACATTCCAAAATTGTATAGGTTCACGGTTTTGGTTGTTGAGAGAGCAGAAATCGTGCTAAGAAAAATAATAAAAACAGTTGGTGCATAAAAAGCGATATGAATTTCTTAAAATCAGTTAAATTTTCAAAAATTTTCTCCGAAACTACTGAACCGATTTGAATGATTAAATTGGCATTTATCATATTTTGACGAAAATATAAAATTGGTCATGGTCCTCAGAAATGCCTGAAGTTGCAAATTGGGGTACCTAAAAAATCAAATTTATCGCTGCTTTTCGCGAATTTAACTGCGAATAACCTTTAAATTTTAAATGGTTGGATAATTTGCATCAAAAGTCAGTATCAAATTGATGGTTTTGGTACGCACTTTGCAAAATGTATAACTTCATGCCCTTTTCGCAACTGGGAGAACAGAAATCGCATTTGAAGAAAAAAAATTGAAAATAGTTAGTTTTGCTTGAAAACCAATATGTAATTATTCGTTATCTATTCGTATTTCATAAGAAATTTTTCAAGCCTATATATTTAGAATGAGATTTATGTGTAAAGATTATAAAAGTAATAGAAGTCGACAATAAAAGAAGCAGGGTAGCACCCCTTTTGGAATGGAACATGCGCTCGTTATTATGTCGAAACATATTCCACTCAATGCACAGACTACTTATGATACTTTGTTTGTTATGATATTGTTATAATATACATCATTATACGTGTTCAAATAGGCTAAAGTAATGCGATTTTATTTGCGCACCGTTGACCAGCACAACTCTGCAATTGTATCGTTCAATTCATCCCCGCACTAAACAGGAAAAAAGTGTTCAATCATCCATGATCATTTATGGCGAATTCATATTTTCATCCGTAATTTTCTGATAATGCCTTTTTTCCCCCGGATGGGTACTTGGCAATTTCTCTGCATCGAGAAGAAAAGACCACATGCGCGCAGCTTCGTTTCCGTTGGCGTATTATGCGCAGGCATTCGGCCGCGTCTTTTGAACGCGCACTCCGCGTTATAAATTACAACATAAATAAAATTAACACGCCGATGTTAAGCACACAATGGACGAAAACGTTCGTGATAAATTAAAAGGCGATTTCCATACGCTGGAAACGCTCGCTGGAATTTACTCGGTGCGCTGGCCGAAGACGCTCGGATTGAGGAGTCGCGAGATGCCGAAGAGACGAAGAAGTGGTATCGAAGGGATATTCGAGGGGGTCAGTAGCACCAGTAAAATGGCCCCCCGTTGCTGCGGACGAGTCATAATAAATATTAAATATTAGAGGTGTGAGACGCTTTTCTCGGCCCCGTATCAAGCCGAACCGCATGCATCTTGCATTGCACCACGATGCAAGATGCTCTCATGCTTTCAGCATGCAACGAGCTGGACGCTGTTGTACTTATAGTTGTTATTTGTTTCCTTCTTTTTAAATTGGAGTGAGACGCGCGAGTTGCGAAGAGTCTCACCTGTCCCTCCTGGCAGGGCTCTAAAAGTTTTATGATAAAGCATCAATAAAAACTTTTAACGTGCACCCAAATTTCTGATTAATTTCGCTATAAAATTCCACCAATTAGTCATCTCTGTGTAAATTCAAATTCGTACTGCAGGAATTTCACTCGAAAATTTTTCTAATCGATCCCCGAGTTATCTTGACGTGTGACGTGTCATTCGAAGAGCTAAAACACTCAACCTCAGGTGGCATGCGCATCAACGGTAGACATAACATCTACATATCTTTCAGTTCTTTTATATCCATTCTCCGCATTATTTTTGTTCCTATTCATCGTATGAAATATTTGCTTCATAATACGAAGCCACATCAAGATGGGCGAGTTGAAGTGAGAAAAGACGTGTTACACCAGCGGACTGTTCTTCACGAGCGGCTCTTTTAAATGTTAACGTTTTAAATGCCTTAAACATCCACTTACAGATATCGCGGAGATCAGAGATGATGAATGCGCGTTATTTCGGTCGAAATTTAATAGACAGTAATCTTGATAACGCTGAATGCCGAGCGTTTCAAGCCGAAATTACAACTTTTGTGTTTTTCATCAATATTTGACACCAAAAATGTTAAGTAGAATTTAACACATATTGCAGTTTTTTAGTTTTTCCATTTCAATCTGCAATAAAACTTGGAATGAAGAAGGATATGTGAATTCATTAGGAAAATTAGAAAGCTCATATTTCCATAAATATTAATGTTAACTAGCATTTAAAATGCATTTTTATGGTATTTTCTTCTCAAGAAATTCAATCTGATATCAAACCTTGGAATGAAAAATGACAACTGGATTCACTCCTGCAATTAAATTTTTGTTTTTTTTAGCAATATTACGTACCAAAAATGTTAAGTAGAACTTAACACACATTATATATTTTTGGTTCAAGCTTCTCAAGAAAATTCAATCTGAAATTTTGGAATAAAAACGACAAATAAATTCATTGCTGAAATTATTCTTTGTGTTTTTCAAAATTTAACATCAAAAATATTAAATAAAATTTAACAATTATGCCAATTTTTTGGGTTTTCCTTCTCATCTCAATAAAATTCAATCCAAAATTTAGCCTGGAACTAAGGTTGATAAATGATTTCATGTCCAAATTACAACTCGTCTTGCACTGTTTGCAATTTTTTGGTTTTTTATTCTCGAGAAAATTCAAAGTGAAATCAGACTTGGAATAAAAAAAGGAAAAATAAATTCACTAACGTAGTTTTAACTTTTGTGTTTTTCATTAATATTTGGCACAAAAAGTTTAAACACACATTGCAATTTTATTGGTTTTTCTTTCTGAAGAAATTTACACCAAAAATTAAACTTGGAATGAAAAATGACAAATGAATTCGTTCTGAAATAAAACTTGCATTAATATTTCATGCGAAAAATGTAAAGATGGATTTAACACAAACTGCAGTTTTTTAGGTTTCTTTTCCTCAAAAAAATTTCAATAAAACACAATTTTTTGCTATTTCATCAATATTTTATACCAAAAATGTTCAATTGAATTTAAGACACATTAAAAAACTCAAGAAAATTCAATCTGAAATAAAACTGGAAATGAAAGAATGAATTCATTGCCGAAATTACAACATTTGTGTTTTTCGCATATTATATTTAGCACCAAAAATGTTCCAATGTTCCACTCACATTGCAGTGGTTTGGCATTTCTTTCTCAAGAAAATTCATTCTAGAAAAACTTGGAACGGAAAATGACAAATCACAAATTTTGTGTTCTTCGTCAATATTTGCCGCCAAAAATTTTCAGACGAACTTACATTCCAATTTTTTGGTTTTTCTTTCTCAAGAAAATGTAATCTGAATTAAAAGCTGGAATGGACAAATATAAATGAATTAATTGCCCAAAATCTAACTTTGTGTTTTTCATCAATATTTCACCCCAAAATTGTTCAAACGGATATAACTCACAACGCAATTTTTTGGTATGTCTTTCTTAAAAAAATTGAATCTGAAGAAAAATGACAAATAAATTGCCAATCACCAAGTTGTAATGTATTCCGTCTATATTTGACACCAAAAATGTTAAGTAGAATTGAGCACCCATTGCAATTGTTTGGGTTTTCTTTCAAGAAAATTCAATCTGAAATAAGCCATGAAATGAAAAATGACTAATGAATCCATCGCCACAATGACCTTTTGTATTTTCCGCAATTTAAACGAATGGCTTTGTAGAAAATGAAGTTAATGGATCTGAGAAATCAGGACATTCAACAACGGATGAAAGAATAGAAAGAAAAATTGATAAATGATAAGCATGTAACCGTAACGTATATAACAGCAAACAAACCAATTCATTGGCAGCATATTGCCCAGTATTATTGCCATTATTTTTCATGCACACCCATATGAGCATGGAATACGATCTGTAATTCGACGCGTTGATGTAGTGACTACATCTCTGCAATGTTTAGTGCTGGGTGGAATTGAAGTCGTAGGTCGGTCCAACTAGTTCGCTAGTATTTTACGCACGAAACCATTGAGCCACAGCTCGGGCACTTGAACCCAACGCACAACATATTAGATTAAGCTCGAGGGGTATCATGGTACACCCCAAATTAGTGCCGCTACATTAAGCCCATTGCCATGCAAACACCATACACATCCAGAGCGCGGAGTGGTATCATCTGCCCTTCGTGCTTGTTTTGCACTCATCGCGAAAATACAGCATCGGGCCAAAACGTTACCATCCACATTAACCGCAGTTATTCAACTCGGAAATTATGTGAGCCCGGACCTGCACGGATGGAATTAATGTCCGAACGAATTAGACGCATGCATCGAGGATGTTCTTATATTGGAGAGAATACGTATTGAATACAATTATTCCGCTTTACTTCGGAATAAACATTCGTTCACGAATTTTAAACACATTTTTCAACGCATCAACATCACCACCAATATGGGCGCTCCATGAATAGTTTTTCAAAGTTTCTCCATCTTTTTTCTTTCCTGGTCGTCTCGACACGCTCTTATTGACAACCGATGGGCACACATTCAGTTGAAATATAGGATTAGCAATGTCCTATTGAGCGTGTTGCATTTCTATTGTTGGTGTTTGTTGTGCACCTTTGTTGCAAGATTGCAATATGCAAGCGCTTTGTTTGGCTATTTATTTTGAGCAAAGCACTTCTATTCATGAGCTGCAGATCAGCTTTCTGTTTTTGGTTTCTCTCTTTTTTTTGCCATGAAGAATTAGTGCCTAAATCGCAATGTGTTTCAATACAATCGAGTCGAATTAAATCTGAAATCAAAGATTAGAGGGGATGAAACGTAATAAACATTATCAAACTCATCTTCTTTAAATTCTAAATCACATAACCAACAATTTATCTCACTATAGCATCAATTAGTACGTTGAGAAAATTTTCAGATTACGTATTGGTTCAACGTAGTTTATCATTTCAGATTTTTAAAATATCCCAAATAAGCGTTTGGCATGTTTATACATTGTTTGTAATGGTCCAACGACAATAAGTCACGAAAAAGCGATATATTTCCGAATGTATTTCTCGTTCTGGAATTTCAATGCTCAAAGAAAAGGCAACGCACGCGAGTTCCAATCGCAATGTGATTATCATAATCGAAATTTATTATGCCTTCATGTAAATGAGCCAATAACCTCAAATATCTCAATGCATCCATGATTTACGGTCGTGCACGGTCCTCAAGTTTTTTATTTCGATTAGTTTTCAATATTTTAAGCTTAAATTCACACATCGAGGATTAAAACCTCGACATGATGGATTCTCGAACAATCTAATCACCTGGTTGAAGGTGCTCATCAATGATGATGATGAACATTCATCGATGGAAAGTGTAGGATGTTGTTGTCGAATTGGCATTGATGTGATTGTGTACGAAAGAATGCACACCCTGTGTGCATAGAATGCATACAATACACCGGAAACTCCTTACGCACAATGCTTGCAGAAGAATGGAACGCACATAAAAATCAAAGAAAATGAAAGAGAAACGTGTGAGACGAGCGATTTTCTTCTTGGTGGCGACAATAGGTGTGGTCAGTTCAGTTTTCACAGAAAACAAAAATCCATTATATCCTTGCATCCACGAAAACGACACCACAGCATCTCTTTCTATCGGATTGGATTTTCATATTTCACCTTCGTACACGTAGAACGACGTTGCAGGTATCGTTCAAAGAAATTCATATAAGACGCATCGCATAGAAATGAAATGAATGCGCCTGTTCCATTTGTGTTGTATCGAGTGCCTCTCGCTGAACTCGGGACTTCAACGTAGTATTTCTGGCGTGGTTTCATGGCTGAATCGCAAAGAATCGGGAGAATTCTTGCTACCTGCTTATGAAATTCCATTGGGAATGCGTCTTTTTACCAACCTCTTACAGCCATTGATACCTTTACCAAACCGAAAATGACACCCTACATTCACGTGTTTTATTTGTCTTTTTGAGGAAATCCACAATTCTAAAAAGAGCAAAACCAAGACCATCAACAATGGCATTGGAGAATTCATTCCAAATCGTCACAATCAGCATTCTGTGTTGGACTTGAATGAAATTTGTTTCTAATTCATTGCGTCACATTTACCCACAACACCTAAAGAAAAACCACCAACAAAAGCAAACAAAAATTAATCAACTCCATTGTGGCAACAAATTGAAACGGAAATCAATTCCAGAAAGCAATTTCGATCAACAAAACCGTTCCTCATACAGAAAATCCTTTGATATCATGTAGATGAGATGCAATAGCGTTCTTCGAGTTATTTTTATATACCTGCTTATAATAATAATAACAATCATCAGTGCAGAGTGCATTACAATATTGTGATGGAGTTGAATGTATAGAGGATCTCGAAACACCTAGAAGTAACCAAAATTCCTGAGGAAGTAGATGGCCGCGATTGTCGATGGTAAATCTGTGATTAGGGTGCAGCAAAACACATGTTTCGATAATAAAACGTCGTTTTTGGTGCACTTACACTCAGAGAAACGAAGTAAATTGTATGAATAACATTCATCTAATCTTTCTACAGCTCCCCGGACGGGATTGGACAAGAGAAGCAATCCGAAGAGACCAAAGATTCCACAACGAGATTCCACAACAATGCAGAATGATTATATATATATGAAAGAGTTACTTCGCTGGTAATAGCAGCCATCAGCCAAACGAGCAGCAGGAGCAAACAGCAAGGCACGAAAAGTCAAAATCTCTCAGTTTCCTCCTCCTTGTTCATCTTCTTGATGCGCGTTCCACATCTTCTGGTTGGTGGTTGTTGTTATTCAATATTCCATTATTGCTATTATGATACTTCTTATATATTCGAGCAAAGAAGCTCGTTCTCGTTGTGTTGTCTCGTCTCGTCCTCGGGATCTTCAAGTAAGTCGCTTGTGCCTTGCTTCCATTCTCCTAGACAAAATGGGAATGGAACGGCGGATCGCTCGCCTCGTGTGTTGTTATTATGACGTTGTTGTTGCTCCTTCATGTCGCGGCTATACCTTATGCAGTTGTTGTTGTTATTGTCGTCGTTTTCGTTGCTTATCTTGGCTAAACAGGCAGAGCAGCAGGCCAAGCAAGGCTCGTCTTGTGTCGAAGGAGAGACGACGGGGAAGGACAAAATGCTTGGTGGATACGCGCTCCTATAAATTCAATTGAAAAGAGCACTTTACTAATAAAGCATTGTTGGCGTGATTTTCAAGTGCGCCTCCGTGCTTGAAACAACATGTTTTTTGAGAGCCAACCTTTACATCCACTGAAACTATTGTTCTTAATGAGTCCCGACCAACGTTCGACCATGCTGCCTCTTGTGGGTTAAATAATGCCCAGATTTGACTTGATAAGCAAACTAGTGCATTGGTACAACGCTGCGCGTTTGAAGAGTACGAGTCAATGATTTTCTTGCTCCTTTTCTTCAGTTTCAATTGTGTTGATGGTTATCATGGTATGACTACAGTAGGTACTTAGAGATTTATCAAAATGTCACTGGGGAAATGTGGGAATTCTAATCAATGCTTCAATGAGTAAATATTTGCTGGGTGCATTTATAAAAAAAAAATATTTTATCAATGAAAAAATGGATAATAGAAAGCTTCTCATGGTTTTCATTTTTTGGGAAGTTCTTTCGTCCGAAAATAGGACATAATAAATTCACCTTTTCGAATATAAGAGCAATAATCGGTGATACCCTCCTTCACATTGCTTTGAAGAAAAAAGATTTGAATGAAACGCTCCTCCACCACGAATGAATTGAAGAATGCGCTGGAGTACGAGAGGACGCATTGACCGGCAACGCCTGATGCTCTTTCATGTATAATATCAACATAATTCAACCACCATTTATTATTATTATACTACATTTCTCCGCTTGGGATGCTCTTTTTCATTTCCCCCATAAGACTCCTCGTGAAGGATCACAGTCATCTCCTGCCCAAGCCGACTTATATCCACTCGTAGAAATATGAAAGAACAGGAAACAAGTTCGATTCGACCATTTCAATTGCCCACTACTTTTTCTTTACGTTTTCTCCAAGTCGAATGCCAAGATTTTTCGGCTTTCATATGACGTTGGTGAAAACGCACGAAGCATCCATCGGACGTAAGAAGAAGACATTCGAATCATAATGGAAATAAAGGAGGGACACCTGTGAATACATTGGGACATTGGGACGTACCTCTTGGAAGAAATTTCAAATGAGATTCACGCGTAGGAATATGAATAGGTCGAGAGAGAATGGAACCGATACAAGTTTATCTATTGCTCTGCACACACCTATTTCGGATGCTTTGTGCGGGCGCATTATACTCTCGGTTGATCTCTGCGCGCTCGGCCAAATTCTCGCCTCTTCGGATGAGATAGGTAAGCTATAAATTTTCTTGTTGCAACGTGCCAGTGTCAGCTTAATTTTCTAGTTCTTCGTCGGCGATGCTAGACTCGTCGGCGCCGATGCAACTCCCTTGCCAGACAGCGAGGCACCCCGAATTGTATGCATGCCATCCATCCATGAATGGCTAAATCTGATGACTGACTCGGAGCTGGCGATGAAGAAAATACGCATTCAGTGTGTAAGAAAATCGCCAAACAATAGATAATGTGCAAGCGAACAGAACATCTAAGCTTGCGTGAATAGCATTCAAAATTTACAAAATATGAATAATTACGTACAATAAAAGTTTTAATTTGTATACACCATATTCAATGAGGGTATTTTTGTAATCCAATGGAAATACATCACAGAATTTGTACCGCTTGTAAGCTTGTAAAGGTCCAGTACATCATTATTGTCACAATAATGGCAGATATGAAGACTTGAAAGAATTTACAATAAATAACTTAGACCAGTGGCGGATTTCCGCACAGGCGCAGGAGGCGCGCGCCTGGGGCCCCCAGCCCCAAGGGGCCCCCAAATCCAGAAATCTTTCCCCGTATATCATCAAATGATGGACTTGGGGGGCCCC
>JARJDZ010009576.1:0-17890 GCA_030264555.1 Aleochara sp. GC000083
TTAAAACATTGTTTCTAATGGAAAATTTGATAAGGAATATGATCCCGTTGAGAAAATCCCGAATTTCCTTTTAGTTCAAAAGTTATTCATGTCAGATCCTCAGTGAGCTTTCTATTTATATGCATTTTTGAATCCTGGCCATAATACAACTATGAAATCAAAGATGTTTATTGTTTAAAACATTGTTTCTAATGGAAAATTTGATAAGGAATATTATCCCGATGAGAAAATCCCGAATTTCCTTTTAGATCAAATGTTATTCATGTTATATCCTTAGTGAGCTTTCTATTTATATGTATTTTTGAATCCCTGCCATAATACAACTATGAAATCAAAGAACTAATCTTATACTTATCATGTAGTAGTACTCAAATTTTCATAAAAGAAATTTTTACCTTTCAACATCCTTAAAGTCATCTTCTTAACGTTCCGAAATTTCAAATCCTTTTAAAAACCAATATTTTCCATGACATTAACAAAATTATGCAAATTAAAAGTACCCACCCAAAAAATCAACGAACGAGAAATACAAACATTTTTCCCAAATGTTTCCCTTCCAGCTTCGCAGGTAAATCGAACAAAGAAAAACACGAGGAGAAGCCACCCTCGCAATATTATTGTTTCTGGGGACTTTTCCTCCACTTTGTCCTCCTCCTCTTCAACCACCCCATCATTCAAGGTGACTTTTCTGATGCTGATCAATCCTGATGCTGCCCCCAGTTTTGGCCATCGTGTGCACATCCTTCTTCCGTGAACGCTGAGTGTTCGAGAGTCGTGTCAGCGTTCGCTTCCGCCCCCCATGAATAATGTATTGTTGATTTAAACCCGAAACGCAAATTTCTCATTTCAATAAATTACGAAATCAAAGCATTTCGTCGTTGCAGGCGTAGGAAGGGGAGGAATCAAGGAAAATGGTGGGGGAAATGGAAATATTTGTGGTTAAACAATTATATTTTAATCGATCAATGAAGACTTGTTAATAAATGTTGAAGTTTTCATGTTTAGATTTGCAAACTTTAGATTCGATTTACGAAGATTAAAAGATGCATCAGAATATAATTCTGAAGTTTTCAAAGATGGCAATTTTTTTTATTAAAATTTGGAGTTGTAAATTGAAATTCCAAAGCGTGATGACAGCGCAATTTCACCGGAAATAACCTAATTTCATGTTCGTAATGGCCGTCAATTTGTCCGTTTGTCAATTATCCTTTCATGCAAGTGATATCTGATGAGTCCTCAATCACTCGGAATTTTAAAATTTCAATGAAAATCACATCAAAAATTATATCCATCATTTTCGTCATCACGAATCCTTTTCGCTTCGAAGCAAAATTAGGATAACAATGAAAAGTGCATAAAACGCGCTTTGAAGGCGGAAAAAGTTTGACTTTATGTCACTCAGCAGGAAATATCCGGTTCGAGACTGGAGGTAAAAAAGTTGCGAACAAGCTTTATATTAAGTTTTACATCATTAATAGAGTCCTGGCGTCTTGTGCTGTTGGGGGCGTTTGCTGCCGCCGTGTGACAGCTGCCATTTATAATGCCCCGGATTTACTCGTCCACGTTTACAACTTGCGCGCAAGTTTTCGAGGTTAGGAGTCGCTTCATGTATTCCGATACAATGTTGCACTTTAATTTTAAGTTTCTACGCGGAAATTCTTTGGGTTTTTGGACAAAAAGATAGGGCGGTATTATATTTCATATTAAAGTTCATTTTCTTGGCTATATTCTAGCAAAAGGATAATATGGAGTAGTTGATTATATAATGAAATTAGAATAAAATTTTTAACAATTTCGTGTTCCAAATCGAGAAGAAAATTCAGACTTTGAAAAGGTACTGAATTAAATTTTATTATAAGAGCAAGTAATTCAAAATTTTTAGAAATAAAAGCAACAAATCATTTTCATTTGCCTGTATTATCCTTAGAAAAAATTTTATTCATATCTAAATTTCACAAACTTTTTGCTAAGAAATTTTTAAAATATTCAAATAAAATGAAAGGAAATTATTCAGTTACGAAACTCCATCATAAAACTTTGTTATTAAAGAAACAGACATTCACAATAACCGAGTTATATAGCATATAACTTGGTTATTAGATTAAACATATAATAAAAATTTTCGTAAGTCACTTTAAACCACTTGAAATTCAAGAACAAATTTGTCAGATTTCCTTATAACGAATTACTTTTTAAGACGATGCAAGGAGAAATTTAATCAACAATCAAAATGCACTCGAAATCGACTAAAAATTTATTGCCAAATATTTTGCAATAAAGCATGCTGCAATCAAATCAACTCCGAGCAAGTTCATAAATAATAACCGGATGTCGCTTGTTGCAGGAATTGTCATCACAGCTGCAGGATATTGAGATACGTTCGCACGGATGGACGTCCTGGTCGGAGTGGTCGGCGTGCTCCAGGTCCTGCGACGGTGGCGTCGCCCATCAAATCCGCCGTTGCCAGCTGGCGAAATGTCGCGGCGATCGCCTTCGCTTCAAGATCTGCAACATGCAGGTAAACTCCAAACAAATATCCCACATTTTCCCCGAATTAAACCTGCGAAAATTGTCGTTATCCTTCGCAGCCATGCCCCGACTCGCACGAGTTTCGCGAGGACCAGTGCGCCAGCTTCGATTCGCAGCCGTACGAGGGCGTGCATTATAAATGGACGCCGCACTACGACGACATCGAGCCGTGCGTCCTGACATGTCGCGGCACTCCCGTGACGTCGATGGGAGCGGCAGCGGCGGCGGCGGCGGTGGCGTCGATGGATTATCCCAGCGAGGACGCGTCCCTGCTGGTTGTCGCCCGGCTGGCAGACAAGGTGCATGATGGGACGCGCTGTCGTCCTGGCAGTTTGGACATGTGCATCGACGGCAAATGTCAGGTAGGGGCTGATTAAATTACGCTAATTTGATGGCAAGAGGGGTGCAAGGTGGAGGGTTTCATGAAAATTTAAGGACATTGAAAGTTTGGGTTGTTGAAGATGAGTCAAGTTCTTGATTTCTCCTAGCTCTCCTGATTATATTCGTATTGTTAAGTTTTTAGTTGTTTTGAATAGTTTTCCGGATGGTTGGACCAATTCCTTGAAAATATTTTAAGGACTATAATTATTTACTCAAGTAGATTTTATGTTCTATTAGAGATTAACAAACGAAATAGCAAGAAAATTGGGCAAAAAATAGCAAAATGGAGCAAATATATTCTGGAGACACAAATGAGCGAATAGAAAAGTAACCCATAATATATCAGAATTTTAAGCTCTGCATTTAAAAATAAAAACCTAAACCTAAAGATTTCAGTCAGAATGATTATTGTTTAAGATATCAGCTTTTTAAATAGCAAAAAACAAAGTTCGAATTTAAAAAATAGACTAAAAATATTCTGGAGACCCAAATGAGTGAATAGGAAAGTAACCCAAATAATAAATCTAAATATCTACTGTTGATTTAAAAACTTTTACAAAATAGTATTAATCTATATCTAATTTGATTAAAATAACTTTTTTTTAAATAAATTGAAATTATTTTGACTGAATTTCCATATTCCAAAGAATAGGAAAGTAACACAAATTTTAAAATCTCAAATATTGCTAAATTTCCTGCGTTAAGCTGGGTTAAGTTTTTAGATGCTTTATATACTTTTCAAAATGATATATTTTAAGAGAGTTGAATAAGCAAGAAAAAACTAAGCATAAATTAGGAAATTAGAGCAAAATATTCTGGAGACTCAAATGAGGGAATAGAAAAGTAACCCATCATAAATCAAAAACTTAAAACCTAGAGATTTCAGTCAGTATGATTATTGTTTAAAATATCAGCATTTTAAATAGCAAAAAAACTAATCTCGAATTTAAAAAATAGACTAAAAATATTCTGGAGACTCAAATGAGTGAATAGGAAAGTAACCCAAATAATAAATCTAAATATCTGCTGTAGTTTTAAAGACTTTTACAAAATAGTATTAAACAATCTCTAATTTAATAAAAATAACTTTTCTTTAAATAAATTGAAATTATTTTCGATGAATCTCCATATTAAAGAATTGGAAAGTAACACAAATTTCAAATTCTCAAATATTGCTAAATTTCTTGCGTTAAGTTTGGTTAAGTTTTTTGGCGATTTGTATAGTTTTCAAATTGATATATTATAAGAGATTTGAATAAGCATAAAAACTAAGCATAGATTAGGAAACTGGAGCAAAATATACTGGAGACTCAAATGAGGGTATAGAAAAGTAACCCATTATGAATCAGAATTTTAAGCTCTTCATTTAAAAAGTTTTACAAAATAAAAACCGAAATTGGTTTCAGGATGATTATTGTTTAAGATATTTGCATTTTAAATACCAAAAAATCTAATCTCGAATTTAAAAAATAGACTGAAAATATTCTGGAGACCCACATGAGTGAATAGGAAAGTAACCCAAATAATAAAGAAAGAAAGAAATTTATGTTCTGTATTTAGGTTTCCGAAAATCAGATAATGTCATCTAAAATTTAAAAGGACTACTGAATCTAAATTCCTTAAATAGACGAGGAAATATTTTGGAAATCCATTTGAGAGAATTTGTAAAATTATGCAATTATCTTATGAAATTTTATAGTAACGATTTTAAGCTATATTTTAAAAAATTACAATCATTTGACGCTGAATTTTAGGAAATATTTTTGAAATATTATTAACGTGCGAAATTTTTGAAAATCCTGGTAAAATTTCCAAGGTAAACCCAAAGTATTTTGGAGACCCATATGAGCGAATAGGAAAGAAACCCAAATCCAAAATCAAATTTAATATATCCATGGCTAAATTTTTGAGTTCTAAAATTTTACAACATGGTTATTAACAAATTCAAATTTTAAGAAAATGATGATGCTGCACCATTTTTTTCTGGAAAAATAACTTTGTTTTATCTACGCCAATAATAATAAAACAGCAAAAGAGGAACGAAAACATTGTTCGCTTGCTCGCCAAAATTCATGCAAATATAAAGGCAATTCCAGCTCGGCTGATGTAAGAACAACACTCTTCGACGTCGGTGGTGGCTTCGTTGGTGGCATTTGCATCCACCACCCCCGTCAACCACTTGAGTTGTAGTCACAAGTATAACAACTCTGTTGATATGATGATGACAATGTTGCCATCTTTGAGTGTTTACTTCGCCAAGAAAGTCTTCTTCGTTGGGGGCGGCAATAAACACTTTTTACGTAAACATATTTTAACATTTTTTGATATGACACAACCCCATGAAATAACATTCCACATTCAACATTCAAAAATTCCTGGAACGATTTGGAAATTAAAATTTTAAACGAGAGAATTTCCAATTTTTGTTTGAATTAATTAATTAATTTTTGAATTTTTTTAGAGAGTTGGATGCGATCTTCGAATTGGGTCCAAGAAGCAAATCGATGCCTGTGGGGTTTGTGGTGGTGATGGGAACTCCTGCAAGCGCCCTCTATATCATTGGTCACTAGCTACGTTATCCTTTTGCTCAGCTACATGCGGAGGAGGTATTTTTATTTCAAATTTGGTTGCAATGCAATTATTAATATGATATTATTAAATTATTATATTATTAACATTCAATGTTCAAATTCCTTTTTATTTTCAGGATACAAAATGTCTCGTCCTGTTTGTCTCAATCGGGTTTCGGGCGAAGAAGTTGAAGAGCAACTATGCAATATCATGCAGAAACCGGATGCTACTGTTGTCCCATGTAACACTCATAATTGTCCCCCAAAGTGAGTATAAAACCTCTTAAAAATAGATGGTCCAATCTAAAATTAAGAAGTAAATCAAAAATTCCATCTTTAATGGAATTCAAAGACACAATTTTTTAACGGATATTTCTAAAGGATCATTTAAAGGATACGTTGATGGCCTTAAGGATGCCCTAAAAATATTTGAAAAATAATTGAAAAATCTTTAAGAAAAATTTTCTAAAATCATTGCATTCAAACCGGAAAAAATCTTTAGCAATTCCTAGATGGTATCCTTGGAGATATCCTTTGGGGATATGGCTGCTTCCTGCGGGAAGAAATCGGCGCAAAGCTGTCAGCCGGATAAATGTCACACGAATTATGTATAACATGCACGCCGCATGCAAATAACTCTTTCATATCTCTGCGATGATTTTTCGCTCGTCGTCGTCGTCGTCGTCGTCGTCAGATGGCACGTGATGGAATGGGGCCCGTGTTCGGCGAGCTGCGGGGGCGGCTCCCGGCTTCGACAGGTGCACTGCGTCGAGGAGGCGAACAATACGAAGATCCGGGTGAGTATTTCCCGCCGGCATGGCGAAGCCGGAAGAGCAAAAAGAAAATCAATCACACCGCATCGCGCACATGACAAATGATGATCCTGCTTATCGCGTGATGGATGACACATGTTCGGGGGCGGCACGTAACTTGTTCATTATGTCGGCGGAAATGCTGGGGGCAGCACATGCAACGCCTGTACCCTCATCTTTCATTGGGTTTGCGGCGTTGTTTTCGGTATTGTTCGGGGATGCATTTTTCTGGCGGGGGCGGTATGAAATTCATCCTCTAAAGTGTTGTGGATTTTTAGTTATGAAAATTTCATGAATATTTATTTCATCCAAGTTTTCTTGATGGATCCTATTTCAGAATGATGTTTCAGTTGATGTTTTCTGTAAAAAGATATATTTTAACAATAAGAGCATCTCAATTTGAGAGAAATTCAACTTACTTTTGAAGTAATGCTTTGAAAATTAGAGCTTTGAATACTCTTATTTTTCTCAGGCAAATTTTTGAAAATTTCTAAAAATTATTAATTCTGTGAAATTCAACTCAATGTAAACCTTTGAAAACTATTAATTTGCATATTAAAATTATCTTAAAATTTAATTGAAAAGGACCTCATTTTACTTGTCAAAATTTTTAATATTTGATAGTTTCCAAAAAGTTTTAATATTTGATAGTTTCCAAAGAGGAAGGCAGGAAGATCTTTCAAAGCTTCCAAAAATTACCAAAATAGAACAAAAAAACAATAATTTTAAACTTTCATGACTCAGTAATTTTATGTCGCTATTTTATTTCTGATTTGCTTTAAGTTTATTTCCGAGAAGAGTACGGAAAAAACTTAATTTTGGAAGAAAACATTTTTCATAATTTTCAGTTTTCAATTTCTTCAATTTTAAAAACATAATTTTTACTTCTAATTACTGATTTACTCATTTAAATAATGTTGCCTTTTAATTCTTGCTTGCTTTCAAATTACTTTAAAAAAAGGTTTGAGAAAGCTACATTTTTGTAGAAAACAGTTTCATTTTGTAATTTTGGGTTTTAAATTTTTCAAATGAAATGTAAATTTGAAATAAACTTCCTTTAATTTAGTAATTTAAAGATCTAATTCTTAATTGCTTTAAATTTATTTTTGAAAAGGATATTGAAACTGCTGAATTTTTGCAGAATATATTTTTATTTTATAATTCTTTTTTTTAATTTCTTCAAATTATAGAAACAAAATTTTTAACTTTTTTGACTTACTTTTTTGCTTGCTTTAAATTTATTAAAATTTAGTTTGGAAAATCATAAAAACTTAATGCAATGAAGCATTTTAATTTTCAATTTTGTATATTAATTTCTTAAAATTCTAGAAATCTTTATGATTCTCGTTCAATAATTTAATGCATTTACTTCTTGTATGCTTTAAATTTATTTTCAAAAAGGTTTTTGAAAAATATGAATCTTTGAAGAAATCATTATTTTTTGTAATTTTGAGTTTTCAGTTTTCAATTTTTTCGAATTCTAAAAACGCAATTTTTAAACTTTTGTGGTTTGATTGAATTTTTAATTGCATTCATTTTATTTTGAAAATAATGTCCTAAAAACCTGAATGTTGGAAGAAAGCATTGATATTTTCTAATTTTGAGTTTTCAATTTCTTCAAATTCAAGGTGCGTAATGTTTAAACTAATGACTTTGATTTAGGAATTTCATGTTCCTTTTTAAATCTTGTTTTGCTTTAAATTTATCTTGGAAAACAATATTAGAAAAGTTGAATTTTGCAAGAAAGCATTTTTATTTTGTAATTTCTCATTTTTTTTCAAGAAATGTTATCTTTAAATTTGTATTTTCGCCTTCTTATTCTTGCTTGTTTTAAAAACATTTCCTAGGAGGATATTGAACAATTTTTTGAGAAATATTTTTTTGCAATTTGGAGTTTTAATTTCTTTATAGTGTAAAAACCCTTTTTTTTAATTTTTGATTCTTTTTTAGTAATTCAATGATTCTTCCTTATTCTAGATCACTTTAAATTTATTTTGAAAAAGTTTTTTTTAAAAAAACATAACTCAAAAAAACATTTTTATTTTGTATGTTTGAGTTTAAATTTCTTCAAATTCTGAAAATGTAATTTTTAAAGTTTTCTGACTCTGGTTTAGTAATTAAAAATTGCTTCCCATTTCTAACTTGCTTTAAATTTATTTTTGAAATAAATATTAGAAAAGCTGAATTTGGAAGATTGACCCTACCATTTATTTTGTAATTTTAGGTATTCAATTCCTTGAAGAAACGTGATTTTTAAACTTCTATAAAACTCCTTGCTTTTTATAAATTGGCTGAATTTTGGAAAAAATCCTGTCTTTTTGCAATTTTGAAGTTTCCGTATCTAACTTTGATTTGAGTACATGCAAAATAAATTTAAATGTTGAAAAATTTTTTTAGAAAGCTGTATTTTCGGAGGAAGCTTTCAACTATAATTCTAATCTATGAAAAAGCAAAAAAAGCTGAACAAATATTAACAAACATAATCATGCAGAAAAAGAAAAATTCTTTTTATTTACTTAAAATGGCCAAGAAAGCCTTCATCCATGTAATTTGCATGATCATTGCAAGGTTTGACGTTTTGCAAGTCAAAAAATAAACGGTCCCGTTCGAACATTTGCAATTCAAACGTAGCGGGAAAATTACCGAGCGTGTTTAAACGATTTATCCGTCTCGACGGACTCATTAGGCGAAATTTGGCCAAGTTTGGTGCGGCGGAAGCGCCAGCTCCAGGTGAATTGTGTTCGCCTTCGCGTTCAGCATTTCCGTCGGGCGGCGAAAACTTTTGCGCGCCCAGGAAGATATTAATTTGTCTGAGTGCTTTTCCCCCATCGGTTCCGCGGGGGGAAGAATAAGTGGCCGACGTTTGCCTTTTCAATTTGCAAATCTCTTCAAAAATCTCGCCAAGCTTTTGTGTCGTCGGTGGCGCCCCCTTTCCGGAAACCAATGTACAGTTGTCGACTTCCGCGATTTAGGCGAGTTTGCATTGCAAACGCGGCGCTTATTGTTTAACGTCGACCGCGGGAAAAACGCGACTCCATTCCGGGAAACGTTCTACAAGATGATTGTCCCAGTTGGAAGAAGTTGGATAACTTAATAAAGCAACGCGACACGACGAATCAGCAACTTTTGTACTTTGGGTTGCAGATCAACGAGTCCAAGTGCGCAGCGCACAAGCCACGCTTCCAGGAGGTATGCAACCAGGTGGAATGTCCCACGTGGCATACGTCCCAATGGTCTGGGGTGGGTACCTACCAAAAAAATGGGGGGAAATTTTCATGGAAAGAATAAAAAATGATTTCAGTGTTCGGTATCCTGCGGAGAAGGCGTCCAGGTACGGGTGGTTGAATGCCGTGACCATGAGGACAAACCCAGCGCCCTCTGTCTCGAACGTCAGAAACCCACCGCGAGTAAACCATGCTCCACGGGGATTCCCTGCCCTTTCAATCTCATCGAGGAGCACTCCGCCAGCGACGAACTCCTTCCGGGACTCTACCACACGCAACCGTTGATACAACCCTATCCACCACCTGCACCAGCCCATGCGGAGCGTCTCGTCGGTGAACAAACCGTTCCCTCGGAGAGCACGTGAGTACCACGACATCACCTTCAAGCAATAAAACAAACCCCTTCGAAAACGCACCCACAATCCGCAAAATGACTCGCACACCCCCTCATAGATGTCGCCAGTAGCCCACGCCGCAATTATGCAATCCAATGCGCACCACAGTTTATTTCGCCCGTCATCCCGGATTGAATTTGCGCGTCGGATTGCAGCATGTGTACACAAACCGATCGGACAAACCGAAATACGAACGGAATGCACACGAATTGCGCGTTACATAAACCACCGCAAATTGGTTCGGCTGGTAATGTGGCGAATTGTCCTGCAGGATAACTGCGCACGTCACGCAATTCGGCGCGAATAAATGTTTGGCAAAACATGCACATCGCCATCAACTGGAACAACAATTCGTGCGACATGTTGCATAATGTTCACCGCTCGTTCAGTTTGACGTTTTGTTCGTTTACCTACATTTCGATTACAGTTTTCTGTAATTTGCACTTTTTTGCTTTACTGATTTCAACGCGTCTATTTTTTATTCTTTCTGCAGTCTTCAACCTGACCTCTTCATCGACTTACCATCATATTTCCTGCTCCCACTTGTGTGTCGCCTATTGTGTGTGCATTGTTTGTTCAATTTTCAGCGATTTCAAAGTGTTCTTTGCCTGCGGTTGGGTATACGTGAGGTACAAAATACAAACATCTAATTTCTTCTTTTTGCCAAAATATACCTGATGGATTTCCCCCTTTTAAAGTCACCCACAAAACGTCACTTTTGAAAACATAGGCAACCCAATATACAAAGCGATCCCAAGTGCATTGGGTTGCCTATTTTTGCATTACCTAAGAAATCCACCTGGTATATTCTATTTCTACATCGTTTGACATTTTCTCGTTTGATCTAAACATTTGGGGTACAGTTTTCTCGCATTACAAGTATGACAAGTGTCTTTTTTCTTGGATTCCTCACCAGTGCACCTCTTCGACTCTATGCTCTCCACACGTTTCACACTCACACACGTTTGTTCTTGGCTTGTTGGATGGGGCACTCGACTCATTTACAAATTCAAATGCCACCCGAAGAGTGGCCAATTAAAATTCTTCGAGCTTCCACGAAGAGCTGCTCGCCCGAATGATTGATGACAGTCGGTTGAGTGCAATGGATGCACAGAAAACGTGTTGCCCTAGGTGGCAATCGAAGAGTTTGAATTTGTAGCGAGTCGATGATTGCGTTGTGAAATCATTTCGATTTCTTGTTTGTTGCTGCTCCAATTTAGGGCCCAACATCTTGTCAAACGTTTTTATGTGATATCAAGTCTTGGGACTAGGTTATAATTATGATTATAGGCAACTCAACATACGCTGGATGCATCATGTATACTGGGTTGCCTATGTTAATTTGTTATTTTGTATAATATTCAAAATTTAAATCACTCAGTATAAATGTTATGGTAATTTGTCGTTCAGTCAGTGACCAAGTTGTAATCTGGTAATAAGATGAATGACAGGTGAACATGTTGCTCTAATGTAGATGTTATGTTTCTTTGGTATTAATTTCCATTTGGATTAAAGACGGAAAAATGTAATCGAGATTATTGTCGTTGTTGAGATTATTGACATTTATGACAATGTTACACTGTTGACACTGTTGTCACTGATGACATTGTTGACAATTGATGACACATTTTGTGAGATCTCACATGAATATTAAGAACTATCAGCGCAACAAGAAGAATTTGAATGCGAAGTTTGAATGCTTGACATTGACAATTTGACACACACTTGAATCGTAAAGTTATACTTCTCTCACAGCATGCAGCCCGCCCACGCACTACCGCCACCTTTCGGCAAACTCCCGAAACAAACCCACAACGACTTTACTGCATCCACTCACGTTGTAGCTTTTGTTCTTTTACCCTGAACCACAAACACCAACGAGTTTGTTGATGGATGCAAGGATTCCCATCCGAAAATCGCGTGCAAAAAATGCAGGGTTTCCAGAAATTCTTTGATGGGTTTCTGCTTGCAGATTCATTCCGGACGAATGGGGTCCATGCAGCGTATCCTGCGGTGAAGGTGTGCGCATGCGCGAGGTGCACTGCAAGATCTTCCTGGAGTTCTCCCGAACGATTGCGAAACTCCCTGACCGACAATGCAGTGGTCCCAAACCATCGACGACGGAGAAATGCCTGATGGAGGCGTGTGGTTCAAGCGCAGAAAGGATCGACATCAAGGACGACCCCTACCGGCAGGATTCGTCCCTCATTAAGGTGGCACCTGGTACCCCAGGGAAGACCTACTCCTGGCAGGAGCAAGGGTACACCCATTGCAGCGCCACCTGCTTGGGTGGTGTCCAGGAGTTGATCGTCAATTGTGTACGTGATGACACCCAAAAGGTGACCTCACCCTACCTTTGCCCCAGCGACCTCAAACCCGAGATCCTCATCCGCACCTGCAACGACCATCCCTGCCCACCGCGTTGGAACTACTCGGACTTCCAACCCTGCACCCAATCCTGCGGAATCGGCATCCAAACCCGAGAGGTCAACTGCATCCACGAGGTGACCCAAGGCGGCAGCAACACTGTCGTCGTCCCGAACAACATGTGCCCTCAACCCCAACCACCCGACCGACAGTACTGCAACGTCCTGGACTGTCCCGTCCGTTGGCGGGTCTCCGAGTGGTCCAAATGCAGCAAACTCTGCGGCGGAGGCGAAAAGACCCGAAAAGTGGAGTGCAAACAGGTGATGGCCCAGAACCACACCGTCGAACGTCCATCAACCATGTGCCCTATGCCCAAACCCGCCGACCGCAAGCCCTGCAACACGAAGAGCTGCGTCCTCGACACCGACAAACCCACCATCGAGACCTCGAACAGCACCTTCATCCAGCACGACCCCAAAAAGAAGAAGATCTCGCTGAAGGTCGGCGGGGCTGCAACCGTCTTTCATGGTACCATCATCAAGATCAAGTGCCCCGTGAAGCGCTTCAATCGCACCCGCATTCAATGGGCCAAGGACCACAACTACCTACCCAAAACCAAGAAGTACAAGACCTCCAAGAAGGGGGCTCTAAGGGTACAGAACCTTACGTATCGAGATAGCGGGGTGTACACCTGCGTGGCAGGTCGCTCCTCGGCGGACCTCACCCTCAGTGTGCGGCCCAAACCCGGGGAGTTCATCAACTCCGAGGAGGTCCAGCGTCAAGCATCCGGGTACTCTAGGGACCGCGACAGAGCACGGGTTGACTTCGAAATTGCAGACCGCCAGCATGAACGCACCGGGGAGGAGGTACCCATCTTCGATGACCATAGCCACGAGCGACGACCCGATGCTCCGAGGAGACAGCCGAAGAAACCCAAGACGACCCCGAAGTCCCGAGGTGGCGTCCCGGCTAATGGTGGTGAGAACAGTCTACATGCGTGGCACACCCCTTCGACGACTCCTCGACCCGACGAGCAGGTTAGTCGCAAGCGTACGCGTCGCCCCAAGCGTAAGCGCGGACGCCAACGGGAACCATCCTCAGCTAACAAGTATCCCAGGAGGGATATGTAGACCGGGTCTCTTTTTTGATAACATCGCACTAACTTTCAGCTGATTGTACCGTTTTCTGTTTTGTGGACCTAACTTAGAAGCGTAACTGTTGTGATATTAGTAGTTAGTGTACTGGTTCAGACTTTGTTAACCATGTAGATGTTGATGTCGTTGCTAACCCATAGTGAGTAACTCAGTTCTATGACTCTTTAACGCTGCCTCTCTTCGCTGGTAACATCCATCAGCTGGAGGCGTCGCGGCCGCCTCCTCGGGGCGACGTGAAGGAGGCGTCCTCCGCCTCCTCGGGCAGCAGCCGCCCGCTGCCGCACTTCCAAACCCTCATTGCCAACCTGCAGGTGAGTGGCGCCCGCGTCGGCGCTCCCGCCATCTTCTCTAACACTCCGCCGACAGTCGAACACACTAATTAATGATTGCTTGCACTCGCCCAACTCTTTCTCGCCACGTGCCCCTCCACACACACCACTTAGGTAATGACACACGCCGATGGCAATCCTCCAACTCCAAGGTGGTCCCAAGGCGCGGTACCACCTTGGAGTTGGTAGGTTAGCCATTTCAGAAACCCACGGCTGGAAATACCTCACTAATAAGTCGCATAGCAATTGTGGCCCTTTCAGACGTTCGGCAACTCGCGCGGCCACCGCATGGTGGCCACCTTCCCCGAGGACGACCCCTTCGTCGACGCCTTCCAGCCGCACTACGCCCACACGCCCGACGACGACGAGGAGGACGACGAGGATGGATCCGTTGTGGTGCTGGGCAAAGGCCTGCCGGAGCAGCTGAGGTTCGCCTGGGTCATCGCCGAGTGGACAGCGTGTTCGGAGACGTGCGGTGGCAACGGCTTCCAGGTGCGCACCGCCCACTGCGTCGTGAAGTTGCACAACAAGAGCCAGAGCGTCGAGAACAATCTGTGTGAGGATGCTGGCGTTGATGCGCCCATCACGATCCGGAAGTGCGGGCTGGACGAGTGCCCCAAATGGGTCACCTCCGAGTGGTCCCAGTGCTCGGACTCCAAGTGCTTCGCCCTCAATAGAGGTACCCCACTTGGACTGAGGTGTTCCAGATGATGCCATCTTTCTTTTTGTAGCCCTGCAACGCAGAGAAGTCCAGTGCATCCTTCCAGGGAATGTCACGCTGCCCAACGAGCGCTGCGACCATCGGGACCGACCCAACAATCGACAGGAGTGCACGTCGGAGAGGTGCGTGGGCAAATGGCGTACAGGACCATGGTCCAAATGCTCAGCAGCCTGTGACACCCAAGGTGTCAAGTATCGCATCCTGCAGTGCGTCTGGAATGGTACCAAAAAGCCCGCTGGTGGGGCCTGCAACGACACACCACGACCTCCGGTGATGAAATCCTGCAAAGGACCTCCATGCGAAGCGCTAAGTATGTCTAATACCCCAAATTTAATACCTACTAACGCCATCTAGTGGCTATCTCTGAAACTACCATCGTATTTAGGCAACCAAATATACAACCACAATTGTCTTCCAGGAGATGAATGCAAAGACCACTCGATCTTCTGCCCCAATGTGAAAACGATGAACATGTGTCGTCTGCATCGATATCAGCAGCAATGCTGTCAGTCGTGCAGCACCAGCGATTGAGGAATTTATCGGGTATGTTACCCGCACGACGATACCGGAAGTAGGTGGCGCACGCAGCAATAACCAGTGAAGATCAAGTGCGGAACAATTTCCAATTGTACATATTTATAAAGACTGAATCATGTTACACGTAAGTTGAATCATTGTTTCGACGAAGACGCACTGCCTAGGAAATCCTGTACGGTGGGTTGCCAGCCAATCCGTCATCTGGAGTACACCGGAAGTAACCAACGTTTATGTAGATAGACAAGTGAAGATTGGTATCAATATCGTTTATTTTGTTATTCATCTTCAAGTATCGGTGCATACGAAAGTAGGATGAACGAAAATGAGTCAAAGATTCGCAGAGAAGTCTTTCGCTCGTTTTCGATAGTTTAGCGAATTATTGTTATAACGATAAATGTAAATGTTATAATTTCTCGTTGTGAGCCCTCCCCAAACTCATGCCTTTCGAACGGAATGCCAAGGAAACTGAAAGTTTGAGGCATTTTAAAAATAGTTGCATATAAAGATGAGAGAAATATTCCCTATTTGTGCATAACTAAACCAATAAGATGAATGATAAATTAATCTAAAAATTAGCTGATTGTGAAATATTTGAAAGAAACATGTGTGTGTGTGTGTATGATGTGTAAAAAAAGGGTTCAGGTTCGGATTCAGAACGCAATAAGTATATTTATGATGAAAATACACGATAGAATGTTACTGTAATTATAATGTGACCCGGAAATTATGGAACAATTACGTTACGAAGGATGAGGAGGAATATGTTAATGAGGACGGAACTTGTGGCTTCCATTTGTTGCAGACATTTTTATTCTAACTCTAATTATACACTATAAGTATCAATACATAAACTAATTAATGTAATTACTAACCAATTACGAATGCATGTGAACATATTGCTCAGACCAGACGGATGCATTCGGCGCGAGCCATCTAAATCCAACTAACTACATAGTTAAATACTACAGATACTATAATAACTTGTTACTAAAGCGGCATAAATATGTAAGATGTAATGACAACCCTTCATGTGCTTGATATTTAATTGATCGCCAGATTATTCGAAGAAATGGCGCAATGCTGCTATCCTCTCATGCATAACTAATTATAACGTATGTACCAAGGGATGATGTTGTAAGTCATCAACAATTACGGAATTTAAACGAACGCATTGAGAATGTAAACGAATTTAGAGTACGCAACAGAAGCAACAGCCCTTCCTTCACACCCTGTTATCGATGATTGCATTGAAATCAAGATGAAATGATACATATAAATAAAAACTATAATTATAATTGTTTAAACACCAGTGTTATACTTCAAACCGTTGTATTTTCACAAAGAAATTCAAATTGTGTGTTTATCATAGGCAACTTTCATTACATTCGCCTCTTGACTTGTGGGTTGCCTGTTATATGAAATTTATGCCAAAAATTGCCCTACATTATTTGCTAGGTTTTGTAGTGAAAACTTATTGAATTTATCATTTTTGTAGACCAAACCAACGTGAGCTTTAGTTGCCTCTGCTTTTAAAGTTTCTGAATGTGTGAATCTGAAAGTGAGAATACTCTGCCAACTACAAAAGAAATATCGAAGAGGTTATACAAATCTGGATACTATCAGCTGCAAAATTTATGTAAGTATAATATTTTCACACAAAATTGGAGTGTATTTACATATTTATTACATTAAATCTTCTGCTTTCTAATGGATATTAGAATTAGAGGAAAATCTGCAGTGCTGCGAAGCTATACATTGATTACCTGGTAAAATGGAGCATTTGTTATTTGATGGTGCTGTTTGAATCTACACTGGATATTGGAAAAACTTGAAGCAGTAATTCAGCATTGATTTTATGAGTTCTGGAATATATCTTCAATTACAAGTAACGCGAGTTGAGGTTTGTACAAAAAATTTGTTACTGCATGAAGAAATAACTCATTATTCTAATTGTTACAGACTCCAGTGGAATTGGTACAGTCTTCATTACGTGTAAGTGGATCTTGGGCAACATAGGGAATTCTGCATGGAATTCCTTATGATGTGATGTGTGTAATGGCTACAGCTGCTGAAGGTTTGTACAATACTATAATTTATTGCATAATTTTCCATATTTTAGGATCTTCCATGATTTTTAGAGTTGGCTTGAGAAATATAGTGAACCTGCAGGAACACTTAGAAAGTATCTCCAGGCGGCATGAGCACTCTGCAGCAGTCTTAGGTATTGTTTTAACAATTTATGTCTATGTTTATTTCTAAATATATTGTCATTAGGTATGCTTCAACTTTATATGTTATTGTTTTGTGGTATTGCTTTGACAATTTGTTGCTGGGGTGTCTTCTGTTCTAGCGCTGTTTCCTTGCTTGGCTTTGCTTCATATTAAAAATATCTAATTCTTTGGACTCTTTCACGTTTGTGTTGTATTTCTATACATATATTCTTCAAATCATTTGGTGTTTTGTGGCAGGATTATTTGTTGGTTACGCTCGTGCGTTTATTCCCTCTTGTATAGTAGGTCCGCCGAGTTGTGGGTTTTATGGCTACATTAGCAAAGTTTTCAACCGCGGGAGTAAAGGAGCACTTTATTCCTTCGGACATCAAAACTTATTTCTTTTCTACAGTAGTACCTCGTTAATTGAAACTCCCACCGCCCTCGAGGGCGCCATTTGTTTTTTGAGGTTTTAATTTTCATCGATCAGCATTTGCGCTGCATGTTTTATTATTGTAAATAAGTGACTAAACATTTTATTATAATTCTTATCACATGACCAGCAAGTATTTTGTGGCTGCCACATGTTGGGGGAAATAGAGATGGACTGCCACATTGTAGTGGCCTGTTGGCTTAATATTCCGGTAAGTGTGATAGGTAA